>JAGDQP010001660.1:0-36514 GCA_022664845.1 Lepisma saccharinum
TTCGGGACTGCATTCAGGAACTGCAAAATATGGCAAATCAATGTATTGTTTCTCTTAATAACAAACAAGAAAATAGTTTTCAACTCATAAAATGTAATCATATATAACACTGTTATCTATTTGTACACAAAATGTACCTCATCCGCATCAAGCTAAAATATTCAAACTAATGTATCAAAGATCGTAGACGAAAAAGGCAAAGTCAAAAACTCGATGGAAGTCTATGAAAAGAATGTAATGTTCTATAACTGCCCCACTTCTCCCCTTGCTATAGCAGGTGAAGGATGTCTGTCGAAGAATTATTGTGGCTGTGAGTTTAGCCAATGCTGCATCATCTTCTGCACTTGTTTATTTAACTGAAAGTTGCTCCCCTTCAACTCTTTCAACGCATATAAATCGTATAGAACTGATCACAGCTGTTGGATGAATGGGCCAGGAAACCTAATGGAATTCGCTGAGTGCAGCTTACATAGTATTGGATGCGAGGAACCTAACGTTATGGTATAAGATTATAACTCCCATACTTAAAAAACAAGGCATCTTGATCTTGATGGTACACGGTGATCGAAGAACAGCATCATTATTATATTTCATGCATTCGATTGCTATTTGCTCTACTTGGATTGTAGTTAGCATGTAGGATTCCACTGATTACTGGTATTGTGTTTTTCAGGTTTAGAGCCGTGGCAGACGGTAACAACCCGGATTCTATTGGCAAGACCGCATGTCTGTGGCTTTTTGTTCCCCAACCAGTTTTCGTGGAACCTACTAGATGCAAACATTACGTTAATGCAGCCTCTTAGGCAGAATTATATAAACTGTGCTAAAAGAGTGGCCAATTGCCCAACTGTGATCTGTCTATTATACCACACTAAATCCACAACCCTCTGGATGTTGCTACCGCGCTGACAACGAGGGCTTGTCCTGGTAGTCGGTCAGGTCTTACAGTTCGGATGTCCAATCCATGAAATTGTATCAATAATGGACATTTCCGGCAGTATATTTTATTACAATAAAAACCTTAAGCTAAAGTGGACTTTAGAAAATATTTCTTTTTTGTGTGTTCTATTTATCAAGAGATATCAAACCTTGTTTCCAAACAGCCCTAGTCGTGAGCTTAGTCGACCGCCGCCATGTTATGACGTAAGCAATTAGAAGACGGCTTGTTATTGCACTACATGCTTGTTACTAGTTGGTTTGTGTTGCTATTGTGTAAGTGATGCAAAGTTCCTTTGTTCATTAACACGTTGATAAGATTTCGTAACAAAACATTTGTTACCCTGCCGACAAATGAAAAGCGAGAAAGGGTTTGGCTGCGTGTAGTGCGAAGCGATGTAAACAGCATCTGCTGTGTAAGCTTCCGTCACCCATATTCACAACTTATTGAACCTAGCTTTAAATTAGATTCACTCTTGAATCATATTAACTACCAAAATAAGCCTAGCTTCACAGCTCATATTTCAATAGAATTTAAACTGCAAAAGTTAGCGATTGAGTCAAGATATCGTACTATACACTTTAACAAGTATTTATACGCATTACTTCATGAAGTTATTAATGCATACGGTGGTATAACACATTTTAATGAATTTAGGCACAGAAAACAAACTACAAATAAAGAAAGGAACTGATATGAGAAATTTGCAGTAGCCCAACTTGTAATCTATTTATCATCATTTGAGGTAAACTTCGCGTCTTATTTGTCCTCCTCGTGCATTAGCGATCTGCTAGATTCTGTCGAGGAGTTTGAACGGCGAGACGCTGGCGGGAATAGTAAAGTTTTAACCTAAGAGTATAGAGTAGAATAAAGAGAACTTTCATGGCATCACATCAAACCTAATTTGCAGTTCAGTGGCAGAAATATTGTGTGGCCCCATTAGAGTCCCTCTATACCGAGTTCTGTGCGTCATCCAATAACCATTTCAAATTGCACATTTCTGTCGTGTGACTACAATATGAAATTTTGAAATTTTGAAATTTTTTAAGTTTTTGAAAATCTGCAATAGAATTCTCGATTTTTGGATTTTTAATATTTGTCAAATTTTCAAAAAAAATCCAAAAATTCCGTATTTTCTGGATAATTTTCAAAAACTCAAAATCTTCAGCATTTACGAAAAACACAAAGTTCCGGCAATGTTTATTTTTTGGAAAATTTGAGAAATTTTGAAAATCCAGGAAATTTCCCGAAAATCCGAGAATTTTAAATGTTTCGTAAATAAAACTTTGAGAGATGTAGAAGACGTTGCAAAAAACCGCATGTCTCTATCACACATAGTTTACGCGCTATGAGTCATTGTAACGGTAGCAGGAGTTTGTGGACACCTTATAGTATTATATTTCAACTTACAGTTACGTGGGACCTCGTATCCTATAGCTGAAACCAAAGCAGTGCTCCAAATGAAATGTAAGAAGTATGTTCATTCTGAACCTCAAAGGAATAACCTGGAATTTATAACACGTTGTAATTAGATTTGAACATCACTTACATTTACGTTTTATATGAACACAAGATTCCTATTCGTCAATATCAACTGAATGATAAAATATACAATGTGAACATATTTTTATCGATCACCATTGCTGTGACAAGTAGATACAGAACCTTTCTGCGAACCATTATTATTTCGTAACCCAGATCACGTTATAAGCTTTTGCAAGCTGAAGGGCATGATAAAAAAAACAGATTCCACGCGAAATCAGTTGTGTTTGGAATTCATTTGCTATCGAGCGTTGACTGGTATCCTTGTTAGCCATTTTTAGGATTGAACTGAATATTGTTTTCATTGAAAACTCGACAGAAAATCAACTCGAAATACAGCTCAATTAAAATTCATTAACACAGCTCAATTACATTAAAATCCAAATACAAGGTAACCAAAAACATTGTTACCGTTTTAGTCGTCGTATGGAAGACGTGATCATTGATGCGGAAATAAGTGCATCAGATGTTAGAAAAGTAATCCAGGTGAGAGTATAAAATTAACCGTGAGCGAGATAGGCGCTTTTTGCACTCACAGCAGTCATAGCTCGAGTAGTGGCGAAGACAAATCAAGGTGTCGAAGCAGTTCTTCGCGGTTGTTTGCTTTATGACTTTAAGGTGGGCTTGTCCGCAACCGAATCAAGTCAAGTCTTTGCGTTCCCCTATCCGCACAGAATATTAGGCCACTCTTTTTCTTCTTTACGGTTCTTAGACGGGCATTCATGTCCAACAGAGTTCGCCTCTACTTCTTACGGCCTTCCGCCATCGACTTCCAGTTCTGAATACCGGCGTCCTTTATATCTTTTAGAACCGCGTCAAACCATCTGCTTCTTGGTCGTCCTCTGTGGCCTCTTCCTTCAATAGTTCCACGGAATATTTTCTTCGCTATACTGCTTTCGTTCATTCTAACAACATAGCTTAGCCATCGTAAACGGTTAACTTTTATAAAGGTGGTAACTCTTCCTTACACAAATCATACTGTTCCTGGTTGTAACTGTACAGATCGTTGGGCACCATACATTTTCCTCAGTACTTTCCTATCGAAGTTACCTAACATTTGAGCATCTTCGTTCCGCAAAGTCCAGCATTCTGTACCCTAGGTAAAAATTGGGCTAATCAAGGTTTTATATATTCTGATTTTAGTTGTTTTCGTTACGTAATGAGATCGGAGTAGGGAGTGTAGTGCAAAGTGTGCTCTGTTGGCTGTCGTGATTCTTCTCTTTATTCTGTCCTAGTTTTCTCCATGCTGTTTCTTTCCTAGATTCAACTATGAACTTGGTCTTCTCTTCGTTGATTTTTAACCCAAGGTTCTTCGCTTCTTGTTCTAGTCTATAGAATACTTCTTTAACGCTCCTCTTTAATCCCCATCAGGTTGATATCCGCGTACGCGAGAATTTGATAGCTGCCATTTATTAAGATATTTTCCCTTTTTATGCCTGCTCGTCGAACTGCTGCTTCCAACGCAAGGTTGAACTACATTCGCGCCAGTTCGTCTCCCTGTCTTACTCCTTTTTCAATAGAAAATGCTTGGGATATGTTGTTTCCAATTTTCACCCGAACAACTGAGTTCATTGTACTGAGTTTACATAGCTGAATTAGTTTGTATGGTATTCCTAATATCTCTAAGGCCTTCCATAGTTCCCCTCGCTTAATTGTGTCATATGCTATGTTAAAATCTATGAACATGTTGTAGGTAGTTATATTCCTTTTCCAATATTTTCCGAGTATCTGTCTGATTATATATAGCTGATCAATTGTTGACCGTCCTTTTCTAAAACCGCTTTGGTATTCCCCAATTATTTGTTCGTACTTTTCTAAAGTCTTTTACGGTTGATGGAGATGAGTATTTTATATGCTACTGACAGTAAAGAGATTGCCCTGTAATTTTTGACAAGATAGCTGATCTTTTTTATGTATAGGGTTGATTAGTCCGGTTTTCCAGTCATCGCAGATGTCGGTTCCTTCGGTTCAGATTGATTCCAGTATGGCGTGTAACTTACGGATTACTACACCGTATATCTCCTCCTTTTTTTAAAAGTTATGCTGGTGTCGTATCCCGTCCCGGTGTTTTGTTATTTTTGGCTTCCTTTATTGTCCCTTTAACTTCCTCAATGGTAGGAGGACGTGTGTCTGGTTCCTCTTCAGAAGTGCGTTTGTCTTTAGTATTAATCATCTCATTACCTGGTCCGTTATCTGCTTCTTGAAATGTTTTGGCATAGTCCTGTGCCCACTGTTTCAATATATCTTCTTTGGAGCTTACAATATTGCCCTCAGAGTCTTTTATCATGTTACAATATTGTTTAAATCCTGTCTTGAGTTGTTTAACCTCTTGAAAGAATGCTTTTGATTGCCCCGCCCCCTATATCTAAAGTTTTCTATATTTTCTAGTTTATTTTCGAGAATGTTCTTCCTTTTGATTCCGATAACCTTCTTCCCCTCTCTTCGTGCCGACTTATACATTTCCTGCCTTTCCCTTCTTTTATGAGGTAGCATTTTAAGTCTAGCTTCATTTCTCGCTCTTAACGCTGCTTCGCATTTCTCATCAAACCAATCTTTCTTCCCTTTGCTCCTATGGTATTTTCTGCTGTTTTAAGTATACCGTCCTTCAATTTTCCCCATATGTCGTTGACATTCTGTTCTTCCGTCCATTCGCTTTCATTTAAATACTGTTCTAGTGTTTCGCTATATTCAGCAGCTATCTGTTCATCTTTGAGTTTCTCTGTATCCCATTTTCTCAATGTAGGCACGTTATGTCTCTTTAGTTGTCGTAACTTTACTGCGATTCTCGTGACTACTAGGTAATCATCAGAGTTGCCCCCTCGTCTTGTCCGGACATCGCGTACATTGCAGCTACAGTATACCTACTGTCCACGACTACATGATCAATTTGGTTCTCGGTTTTTCCATCGAGGGATCTCCATGTAACTTTGTGTATTCTCTTGTTGGGAACTAAGTAATAGAAACGATCATGCTTTTCGAAGTGGTGTAGTCGATTAGCCTAGTCCCGTTGTTGGTTGTCTTGTCATGTGCGCTGTATTTTCCAACTACGGAGGAAAATCAGTTCTCATTGCCAATTTGGGCATTCATATCTCTAAATCTAATCGCGGAGACTGATCATGTTTATTCTAGTTGACTGTAGAATTCCTCTTTGATGTCGTTTTCCTTCTCGTCTGTGATAATGATTATGTTGTAAGGCTCTGCTTTAATTCTGATCTTACAAATACTTTAATTTACCAGTTTAAAGTCTATTCCTCTATTGTTTACATTAAATCCAGTTCCAAATTCTTTCTTGTTACAGTTGGTTCCACTGTAATATGTTGTTTCATTCTGTCTCTGGTGTATGCCGGTACCCTTTCATCTCATTTCCTGAATAGAACCCATTTTCTGATTTCAGCCGTTAGTTCCTGCATCGCTGCTCCTTGCCTATACAAACTTCACACATTCCAGGTACCTAATATCAAAGCATTTACCTTGTTTCGTCGCCGTGTTCTATTTCCGCAGTTCCGTCCTATCCTAGGCTCCTCCGTCGGTTTGCTAACAAGTGTTTTTCCGGCATTGGCTTGTCAGCCCAATGCCCAACTCCTCTAAGAGGACCAGATCCCGTCTCCTTCTGTCACCAGGCTTCCAGCCGGGGGTTGACTACCCTACCTTCCACCGGACTTAAAAAGACTGACTAAGATCGTATGACCACAAGGCGGAGATCGGAATTGAGAGTAAGAGGATAGAGGCTTCATTCCCCTTACAGATGTCTGCCATGAGAGACGCGTCACCCTCCTTTTCAGTCCCATATTAGGCCAGTAGCGTCCAATATCGATCAAGGTTGGCCCACTAATGGTCCTATATTGGCCCGATATCCTGCACTGCTAGTCAGGTCAGCATATTTACCCCTCTGTGATAAACCCCGCAGTGGACGCCTACGGCCTCTGGATGACGAAGCCCTAAAGACTGCCATAGAGCAAGACAGCAGTCAAAGGTGTGCTATGCTTCGCGAACACTTACAGGTTTCTCATGAGACTGACTTTACTTGCATCGCATAGGGAAGGTGCACAAGTTGAGAGAGTGAGTACCCCATAAACTGTTCGGAAGTCAAAAAGGACCAGCGAGTTACACCTTGTTTGTACTTGCCTTCTCGGCACCACAACACAGCCATATTCGATTGAGTGCTTACCTTACTTACTATATGGCTTACGGAACTCGCAAGTTCATCGCCGTAGTAACAAACGTTCGCCACAGGATTTTATCCTGGGCAAGATCAAGCCAGTTTTCATAACACACACTACTACTCGAAGATTCATTTTAATATTGTTCTCACAACGTCGTCTCGGCCTTCCCAACGGTCTCTTTTCCTCCGGCTTTTCAACCAAGATGGAATATAATCTTCGTTTTTCCCCCATCCGAGCTACATGCCCTCCACAGCTTAGTCGTCGCAATCTCATTATTCTTACAACATCAGGTGAGTCGTAAAGTCCGTGAAGGTCATTGTGCAGTGTCCTCCATTCCCCACTCATCTTGATTTTCAAACACTCGTAATTTATGTGCATCTGCTAGGGTCGTACTCCAACTTTCGCAACTGTAAAGTATTATCGCAAGAATAACCGTTCTCTATATTTTCAATTTCAACATTCTTGGCATTAATCGCGAGGTTAGGAGTTTGTGGACTTAGTAGAAACATGCGTTGCCCGATGCTAAGCGACTTTTTATTTCTTTCGTGATCTTGTTTTTGCTTGTTAAATATGCTCCCAAGTATTTAAATGTGTTTACTTTTCTATGTTCTCATTCTTAATTGTTACGTATCTATTCTCGTTACCCAGGGTTTCGGCTTGTTATTATGAATTTTGTTTTCTCCGTGTTTACCTGTAGTCACCGAGTCTACTAAGACATCGGTGAAACTTTAATAAACTTTATTTATATAGGGGCCAGCTTTAGTAATTTTGGACTTCGGCCCGTCACGATTCGCCTTTAGCTGTTAAGTGTTAAAATCCACACCCATGCCTCTGCCGGGACTCGAACCCGGGACCTTCAAGCCGATGACCTACCGCCGCAGATCGCTCGCCCACCCGGCCGGCACTAAGACATCGGTGTTGCTTTGCAGTGCATCTATATCGTCCTCTATTAAATTTACATCATCCGCATATACGAGCAGTTGATTCAAACCATTCAACCATTTTTAAAATCGCATGTTCTAACGCAAAGTTAAACCGTAATTGTGACAAGATATCGCCTTATTTCAATCCCTTGCGAATCTTAAAACCATCTGACATATTATTTCCTACGCATATTCTGCTTATGGGGTCGCTGAGACACATCTTCACTAGTTGAACCAGTTTATCGAATTCCAAATTGTACCAGGATATTAAAAAACACTGAACTGCTTAACAAGACTATATTATTCGTAAAAAATTAAATTACATGTAACGTTTCGACCTTCTAGCCAAGATCCTCATCAGACATATACTCGAAACGTTACATGTAATTTAATTTTTTACAAATAATATAGTCTTGTTCAGCAGTTCAGTGTTTTTTCATCTAATTGCAAGACGTGCAACTATGTTTTGTCGTCAACCAGGATATTGTATAGTTGTTTTTTTCTCCTTCTGATAGAATCATATGCTTTCTTAAAATCCCATTGTATTCCCATTTCCTTTCTAAGATTTGTCTGAAGGCGAAAATCTAGTCCAACGGGGATCTATTTCTTCTAAATCCACATTGGTGATCTCCAATTATTTCAACTACATATACGGTTAGGCAAGTTAGTAGGATATTACTCAGTACTTTGTAACATGTTGGGAGTAATGAGATTCAACGGTAATTATTACAGTCCGATTTATCACCTTTTTAATAAACCGGAACTATTATTGAGGTTTTCCATTCCTTTGGAAGCTACTCCTTTCTCCATATAGCACTCCCCCCCCCCCCCCTTTACTCTCATCCGTTGTGTTTTTTCCATTTCCGCGGGTTCTGAAAATTTTAAATTTCTTTATCAGCATTTCGACCTCGATTCCCGCTAGGTTCGGGTATCCACGGTTCTGCAGTAAAGATTTTACATTCCTCTGTTTTTCTGTGTTGTGTAGATTAAAAAGTTTGGCAAAATAACTTTTCCACACATCGATAATTTTAGTTAGATCCGCTTGAAGATCTACGCGTTCATTTCTAAACATCCCTAACCCGGGCTGGTAACCTTTCCTTAACGAGTTTACCCCACTGTACAGATCTCGTATGTTATTTGTCTTTCCGTTTACCTCCATACCTGCCGAATCTTCTGCATCATATATTCTTGCTTTTTGTTTCAACCCGCGTGTGGTGTTGCGTCTAGCGTTACTGTACTGTTAATATTTGCTTCGCTTTCATTACTTAGGAATCTCTGCCTTGCTTGTTTTCGTTCCCTATGAAGTTTAATGCGTTCTTCATGAAACCAAGGCTTGTTTTTCTGGCGTTTCTTCTCGCCTAAACGTTCCTTCGCTGCGCCCTTCACTGTATCTCGAATTGCCTTCCACACCTTCCTTACATCGATTTCATTATTAATTTCATCTTTATTACTACACGAGTCTGCTAAGATTTCGAACCTATTTGAGAGTTCGGATTGGTAATCTGATTTTACGCTCGGATTATTTAATCTTTTAACTTCGAATTTTGGTTGTTTTGGCCCTTTGCCTTCTCTGTTCGTGATGCATAATTTTTCCCTCACTTTTATTATCACTAACTGGTGATCGGTGTCACGTTCCGCTCCTCCGTAAGACCTAACGTCTATTATGTTGGTGTGTCTTCCTCTATCTACTAATACGTTATCGATCTGGTTGAAAGTTTTGCCATTCGGAGATATCCATGTGTATTTGTATATATATTTGTGCTGAAAGTACCGTATGTGCTCTTTACTAGTAGATTTTTCGACATCGCGAAAGTTATCAATCTTTCTCCGTTGCTGTTGCTGATTCTGTGAAGGTTGTATTTGCCTATAGTAGGTCTGCAGTTTTCCTCCCTACCTACCTTAGCGTTGAAATCACCTAACACACGACCGTGCAGACATTGGGTGTCACCTCGGGACCTTGTGTCTTACACCACAAGACCACCTCTACACCAACGCAAGATCATGCTCTATGTCTTGTGGACTAGTCACCAAGAGGTGCACTACAAGCTGCTATAACCGGGTCAACCACCACTACAGATCACTGGAACGTGTACAACAGGAGCAGAAAGAGCCAGCGTTCTTGAATCGCAAGGTTGCAAGGTAAAGTCTTATAACATTATACTGGCACGTAAATCGTGCTGCTTGCGTATTTGGCAAACCGTTTGCTCAGTAACGCTACCAACCGGAGGGAATATGTATTAGTACGTGTTGTGAACCTACACGGAATACGCTCAGTGCAGAGGTCACACAACTCGAAAAGCGTGTTGTTAAATTTCGTATCGCAACAAGTAAAAAATTTGAATTAACAACTTATCCTTCACATACTCACAGGTATGTTATGAATTTTGTTGCACTTAAATTGTGTATTTCTTATATCATATATTAATAGTATAAACAGTAATAAGTTAATTATTTCTCATCTTTTAGACAGAAAACAGTGTTAAAGTGAAAATTGCCTTAGTAGTACAACAAGAAACCTCAAACAAGTAATGGTAAGCAATCTGCAGCAGCTGTCAGCGAGAACTCAACTAGTATTATATTATATTATAGGTATTATATGCGAAAAAACGAGGAATATGATCCAGTGTTCGAAGTGTTGCGTCTGGTTTCATACCAAATGCACGAAAGTAAGTGCAAGGAAGAGGACATTTTATTGTGGCGACTGTAGAAGTGAATAAAAGTGGTTGATGCTTCAAATAATATATTGTGTTAAAGAAGTTCCAGTTTTACTGAACTGATATCTAAACACGTGATTCAAGTTTATCGTTTGATTATTTCAAGAATATTACTTTGAATTTAGATAATGCTACTTAACTTGCCAAAACTCTTATATGTATTAGAAGTTACGACATAAATACACAGACATTATTGTCTTATGATTTTCATCGGTAATGATATGATTTTGTGGAATGGCTTGTCTGGAAATTTTTATAGATTCTTGTTCAAGGGGTAACACGGCTCGAATACTCTACGCTCAATTAACTACTATAGTATGTCAGGTATTTTAATATTGGTCACCCTTGAATTTGCAAACTAACGGACTTGTTTTGATGTAATTGAACTTCAGATCGTGTTCGTACGTCGTAAGTAGGGGACCATGTAGGTTAGTGCCTGTGATTAATAGGTAGGTTAATAGACTACGGATCATTATACAGAAAATTTGAGATAAACCACTCTGGAAAAGAAAGGAAAGCATGTTTAGACATAGAAACAAAAAGCATTGGTTTGAAGAAATATCCCTTAAATTGTTGAAATTGTTACAAGGTTCTTGATAAAGGACTTGTAAAAGGAATTGAGCTAATTGATTGTTGTATGTCGACGAATTTGATTATGTGCTAGTTTGCTGGATAGAAGACATCATGCCAGTTGTAATGAGTTGGTAGCCTAAAAGTATGATGAAGGATAAAAGCAATTTCTAACAGTCTGTGTTTCAATATAGTGTTAATACAGTTTAGTGCTACTGTAGTAACTTTCTCACATATTGGATAACATATAAGTACCTGGACTCTATTACATAATAGTAATATTATTAATTTTATATTTTAAGTGTAAGTGAAATGGTAGCGGTGTGCAAAAGTGAGTACGTTTTAATATTTAGGTTCAAGGAAGTAAGACGCCAGTTTCGTCTTTACGTGAGATGTTTATTTTCTTCTAAATTTGTTACCCGTTCGGCGTCCGTCTTGTTTGGCCTAGTTCAAAGGTTTTGTGGAAAGCCTCGACAAGGCAACACATCGGGCAAATTCGCTAGTATTGTCTAGATGTGTAGATTTATAGGTTTGTGTAGATGTAAGGTTACATATTGTGTGATATATTCCTGTGGAATTATTGTGAAATATTTTGTCGTGCTACAAATGAATGCTACATAATTGAACTTCAGAGTCCACGTGGGAGCTACTGTTGATTCCGATCTATTTCATTTATTATTTACTTGTTAATTATACTGTATATTCGTTGTTGTTATACACTGCCCAAGTTACGTTTGTAATAAATTTCATTTTTAAGCACTAATTCTAATTGAAACCAACCCGCTGCTAGCTTAGGTCATAGGCGTAAGTCTCACTCGTAACAGGCTTTCAGTGTTCTCGCATTCTTCATCGTCGGCACTGGAACTTCAAGTCCATTTGTTTAGCTTGTTAGTTGTTTTGGCTTAGTTAATGGATTTTACGAATTCGGTCTCGTGTTGTACGTCGGGGAGTGGGTGGACGCTGGGTGTCTCATAGCCTCAATAGGAGGTTTAACCTTACACATCCTATATTACACCTTCTAAATTTCCACTTTGCTATCAGTCCAATTAAATAATAGTAGTGGTACAATACGTCACCACTTAGCATCTACACATTTTTTGGATCACAGATTTTAAACCATAACACGTAAGAGTTTTGAAAATAAGTACGTATATGCTTACAGGACCAAGCTACAATATACAGTCACCAGATTTTACTAATCTGTTTTACATTATGTAAAAATCCAAGAAATTTACGAGGTGCTATAGTTTATGAGACCTTACTGTACTTTACCTTGCCGACATTGCATGTGGTGTGGGTGGCCAGGAATACCATAGTGATACTGTGCCATCCACCGTTCTCCCCGGACCTTGCTCTAACAGATTATCACCTCTTCCATTCCATGGGCAACCACCTTCGTGGGAAATCCTTCGCCAATGAAGCAGACCTGTGGCAGGCACTCACGGTCTTCCTTGCGTCCATGATTCCCCCTTCAGTTTTGCCACACAGCTGCAGAAACGTTGGCAAAAGGTGTTGAATGTCGATGGGGATTGCTTTGAGGAGTGATGGTAAGTTACGTTTTTATACCTTTCTGTTTCGAACTGTTGAAAACGGCAAAAATATTTTGGTTACCTTGTAGAAATGAAATTTTGCGTGAAACAAATGTTTATAGATCATGAATTATCAAAAATGTTTTAGCGCTGCGTCACTTCATAGTCCACTCATTTTGCTGTATATTTTTTCGGGCGTGGATCTAATCTCAAGGCCGTGGATCTAATCTCAAAGCCGTGGATCTAATGCGTCGAACTGAAAAACTATTTCAACGTGAACAAATATAAATAATTAGATGCATTTTAATGTGTTAAATTTATTTAATGTACTTTAGTTAGTAACGAATTCAGGGGCAGCTTAGAAGGGGAGTGGGAAGTCTTACAGAAGGTTCGAAATCTAGCCCCAGAGTTTGGTATTCCTTAGGTTAAGAAAAGTTAATTAGTAGAACAGCAAGAATATACTTCTTTTGCTGTTAAAAGGAAGTTTTCCACTTTCAGCTCAAATCCCCCCTCGGATGAAAGTGTCTGAATTCAACATTGATGTCGATAAACTTAGCGTTAAAATAAAATCTATCCAGTTTACGGTTAAGATCAGGACTGAAGAGGAAAACTAATAGAAAAGGAAATACCAAAAGAAGCGGATCAAACTGGTTTACATTAGAATCGAAAGTAATTAAAAACCAAAGGTAGTTAGTTGTTCACGACAATCAGTAAAGTGAACTGAATTGAATATATGGCCTTAGTCATCTTTGTCTCCGGATGGGACAGGGTAGGAGAGGACATTAGGAAGGACTTCGGCGAAGACTTATTTTAAGTTATCATTCCCACATTTTGCCTGGAATGACTGCGAAAAATCCTGGACAAAGTTAGTCAGTTTGGCAGGCAGCTGGTTACCAACGTAGAACCTTCCGGATAGGAAGCAAACATGTTACCAACCGACCGATCGGTCAGTGGAAGTGATCCAGAAATAGAACCGTAAAATAATGAAAATTCGAAATTATGGCTTATTTACAGATCATACAATCAATGGGACAACCTAAATTAATATCACTATATTGAGACTACATTGTCTTATAAGTAAGATTATATTCTTACCTCAAAAGTGCAAGTAGAATATAGTAAGGATGCGTCCACTCTCTTCTATCCTTCTGAAATGACTTTTTTTATATCTAGTTTTAAATCTTTATTGCCAACAATATCTTCTCCGTGTGGATGAAATATAAAATGCAAGATTAAATATTTAGTTCGACTTGATCGTTATTAAAGAAAGACTATTAATTATTGATTTTCTTTGTACTTAATTAATCTTTTAGTGCTGAAGATAACACCAATATGAAATATTTCAACGATGAATGGTTAGACAGAGAATGTATTGATCAAAGGTGTTGAAAATTATGAATACCCTATTTGATGGTTCACATTGATTGAATAATGTTTATGGCTTCAGTCGTTTAAAATGTAATAGGTTCTCAGAAAACAAAAGAAATTTTGAAGTCATAGCTCAATAATAAGGGTGAAGAAATTTAGGTGTTCTAAATGTTGTTTTCTCCAACTCAATTCAATGCAATGTGATCTTTCCAAACAAGTAATGGACCGTATATGTATCTAGTGGCGATTGTTCAATATTAAAGAATGGGGAAATTTTCAACAGCTAAAATAAACTGTACTACAAACTTTAGGTGAAAGCTTTGATTATTAAAAACATGAAGTGATATCACTATGTGACTCAGCAAATTGCACATACGTTTAAAATTTATTGGTAGCACGTCGTTGTGGCGTATTCCTGATTTAGCTTGTAACTAGGGATGATATATATGAACGGTTGTTTGCTTGCAATGGTTACAAGCAGTTACAGTTACAAGAAATTATCCTTTACAAGTAACAGTTACTTAGAACTGTTTGGCTGTTCGTAAGTTGGCGTACAGAAAAATGAAAGGAAGTATGTTCTTACTTGATACACGAATTAATAAATATGAACGGACAATAGACTAAAATAGATATCAGTAGAAATATTTTCTATTATCCATATGTATTTTAGATTTAATGTAATAGTCAGTACGTTTCAAGACTACCCTGGCTCTCGTGATTCGCTGATTTTCCGCTGTACGTAGTGTAGACAGGTACTTACGCCTATATGGTTATTTTTCGTTCTAGAGATTAAAAACAATTAAATCTGCAAGAACTAGTATGTCGCACCTAAAAAGACGAAGGTTTTCCGAACCCATTCCATAGCCTAAACGCCTGGAGCTTAAAAAATGAAATTTGGTATGAAGGTAGATCATCACCAGTAGGTTAAGAAATTATTTTTAAAATGCTGAAAAAGTCGCTATCTTAGATTCAAAATGGCCGCCAAAATAAATTTTTCATAGAATACACAGCCTAAACGGCTGGAGACAGAAAAATGAAATTTGGTATGACGGTACATCATCATTAGTAGGTTACGAAAATATCACAAAATGTTTCCAAAGAAGCCAATTTGTATCCAAGATGGCGGACCCCAAAAATTCATTTTCAAAGCCGTTTGAGCTAGAGATAAGAAATTTGGCATGAAGGTGTATTATCAAGAGTACTTTAGAAAAAAATATTACATTTTGAAAAAGTAGTCATCTTGGATTTAAAATGGCCACCCAAAAAACATTTCTCACACCGTTCTAGCTAGAGAAATGAAATTTGGTATGTAGGTGTAGTAGCATCACTTTGAGTACGAAGTTTCAGTCTACTACGATTTAGACCATTCACTTTCAATCAAAAAGAACGGTGTTTTTTTTTTCGGTGACGGGCTACTTAACTTGTTCTCGTATGCGTATTTACTCATTCTTTTGACACCAGAGTGGTCATGAAACGTACTGAATATGAAATAAGATGTTTATAATAAAAGAGGATAATACAAAATAGTTTTAATTCCTTGAGTGCCAATTCTCCATTTAAAGAATCTACAGTACTGAAATCTTAGGCTACTCGCTTCGATCGGTGATGAACGAGCCCGTCATCGTCATAGTCGTCTGTAAAGCTAATGAATTGGGCGTAACTTGACGCTACGTACGCGACTATGAGCGCTGCCAGTCGCATAACTTTCGGTGTTTCTATTGGCTTACACTCTAAAGTTAAGTGATGGGCCAAGGAAGCAACAAATTACACACTTAATCCTCATTTCACAAATAAGAGCGACGTCCTACAAACCTTAGTATTGGCAATTGGCCTTATAAGCTGTACTAAAACTACTAATTTTACTGAACATTTTACATTTCTGAATTCAAAATACAAGTGAGTGAGAACTTGCCAATTGTAAGACCTTTGTGAATCAATAAATAGATTTAGACTTACAAGCAGGTTGTCCTCTTTCCTCCATTGTGAATTGGAGATAATCACGTTATCGTTAAACTGATTGGCGGTTGTCCATTTTCCTGGACTAGCTTCTTAGATACGTATACTGTAAGATACCGATTTCCAATAATCATTTCTCAAGTTTGGTTCCGTTCGTAAACTCAGGTTTCCGTGTTTTTGACTTTCCGAAAATGCAATCTAATAACGTTCTATTCTTTGTCGCTTTCATCATATTCCTTGTGTCAGCAGTGGAGATCAGGTGAGCAACCAAGAATTGTTTTCGTTCTGACAACCAGGTTGTATACAAGAGTCTCACAATCATCAAGGTTTATGAGGTATACATTCATTGTTTATTACTGCAACCAAATATTGAAATCATAAATCTTGTCTCAAAATTGTCAACCAGGTCCATAACAGGAATTGTCTGCTTAAAATGTTTAGGTGTGATGGGTCTCCTAAACTAAACCTACAAATAAAAGTACCTGATTACGATAACTATACCAATCTAAGTCAGCCTTTGTTTTAAAGTGTTGTAAGTTTTTTTTCTAGGTACGTTTTCTTTAAAATTGATATTGTACTTCTGTAACATTAGGTTAATAGCTGATGTCACATATACCTGCCTTTATTTAAACTAGAAACGACAGTCCAAATATAGTTAATTTTATCTTTTCTGCTCTGATTCACCTACGCATTCGAATTTCCGTACAAACAGTAAATTTCCATTGTCTGTGCTAAAATCTACGAAACAAAAGGTTTAGGTCTCTTTGGTTACACATGAAACGAATGAAATAGTTCCCCAGTAACCGTTATTTTATCTCAAGTAACTGTTACATAGATCCGTCTCCTGTAACAGTTACAAAGTAACGATTAGGTAAATATTAGCCATCCATAGCCGCAATCAACCACACACTATTTGTTGATCTTGCTTACCACTCAAGTAAAACTGCAAAACAAACTTCAGTTACTCACCTTTATAGTCTTTAATAGTAGCACCAAAATGGATTAAGCTAGAAAAATTAAATAAAATATGAAAAATTTAAAACCTAACTTTTGTAAAAACTGACGAAAACGTAGAAAATTACTAAAAAGTGTGCGACATTGACTTAAAAGAGCTTCGAGTGTATGAAAGTTGTGAAAATAGAAAGTCTGCAACAAAATATCGGTGCAAATTCGTGAACAATGGCGGTAAAATACTGAAGACTAACATTCTGTTTAGCAGACTATACTAAGTTTCTATATGCTCTTTTCAATCTGTTCATAATAACCCGACTTGCATCACATCAGTCCTTACTTGTTATACTCCCCATTCCCTGATTTAAGTAGAAGTTGGAAAAAGACAAACACAATAAATCAAACATGAATTATGTTTACATCCTTAAATGCCTATATGTTATATTCTGAAGTCGACACGAGGTAGGTGAGCTAATGGTGGTATTCAAGGCGGGCTATTTGGTGTTTTTTTTTTCTTTTGTATTAGTTGAGTTTTAAAACACTAGATGCCACGTATCTCTCGAAGGGGTTGCAGTCTAGTGTAGAATCCGAAAAAGAAAGCGCGTATAGCCTATTAGTGCCTTTTGACAAACTGATATGATATGACAACTGCACAAAGCATGGCTTATTATTTCAGTAGTATAATGAGACTATAATAATAAATAATAAATCACAGCCATGTTCAATCCACTAGTGGATGAAGGGAGGAGTTGGTCTTCTGCTCCCACGCTGACCAGACGGGTTGGGAGAGGAGAGCCGAAGCTCTCACTGTGATCGCCACTGTGTTTTATTCACAACAGCTCAATAATTGTCCTCACGGTGCTGGGTCAACACCGAATTTTTTAGCACCCCCCGAGAATCGAACCCGGGATCGCTTGCACTGAAGTCGAGCGCGCTACCGTTTAGGCTACGCAGGAGCTCAATGAGAGTATAAATTGTTTAATAATTATTTTAATTTGCATACATAATTGCGATGATATATAAGGTGGGTGTCCGTGTTATGGCCATGTTCCTGATATTGTCACCCCTCTATTGTGAGTAAGCTAACCAAAAAATCCGCTATATGGCATCAGTATCCATGAAGGGGGCCCTGGCAGTGTGTCACGTGATCATTTCCCGTCCAGCTAGGTGGGACAATATAGCTTAAGTAGCTTTTTTTTCGTGTGACCTCTTATTGTTTTTCACTGGTAAGTCTCCTTAGTTTTATGGATGTTTCTCAAGGACTCTCTTTCATTGAAACCATCGTACTGTATTAAGTTTTTAATGCACTTTCGATTGGTGTTATCGTTGGTGACGTATCTTTTACAAGTTGTTCATAATCAAACGATTTTCGTGAAAGCTGACTTGCTCCTGATATGGCCACCCATGCTATTGTCATTGATTCGTCATCGTCATCTGATCCAGATAATCCTCATCACGTTGAAACTCTGTGTATGGGTACAGCTGACTCTCCGCCAGGCACAGGATCATCCAGCAGAAATCCATCTTCCAGCTTTAATAGAACTGCATTATGAAACTGAAAAAAATTACAATTTGTATAACATAGAACAAGGGTACCCATATCATACACACATACTCCTGATATGGCCAATAAGTAGACTTTTGGAATTTCGTTATTTTCATGTTGCATGAATGTGTTCTATGAAAGTCTATTAACCCATGAAAACAGTGAAATAAAAATGGCTTTGATTCCTTTCAAAATGGTGGTTGAGATTCTGAAACCGTAGCATGGCCATATCAGGGACACCCACCTTATTTATAGCATAGTTCTGTTTTTCATCTTTGAGAAAATGAAGGAAGATTTTAATATTTTCGTTTCTTTTTTCATGTGAGAAGTAAAGACGTAGTTCAAAATTTGTTTTTCGAACAGGAACCCTAGGTAGTCCACGTGGCTCACCTTTACAACCAGCTGCAAAGCAAGTTGGTACTGTCATTTGCATAAGTTCGAAAGAGCAAGTAACATGAGACTACGAAACCAATTCTAGCGATATGTGCACGAAGACTGTGAAGGGTTTACCAGGGAAGGTAAACTTCCTAATTCCTCATCATATGCTCGTTTTACCAGGATTATGATTAAGGCTTTCAACATAATGTATTCAGTATTTAAAACGATTAAGACTGAAATGTGAAGTATTTAGTGTTTAAAGACTTTTACACATATCTTACTTTTAATGGAAGTTGAATTCGATGCAGGCATGCGATGTTGTATTGCACAATCGGAATTCAGTATTTAAATTATTCAGCATTTAAAGCTTTTAAATATATATGTTAAATATTCTTACTAACTTCATAGAATTATTCGCTATAGTATTGCACATTCTGTGGCTTTACTACATGGATCACCTTTTGTAACAATACAAAATTTCAAAACATATTCTGTAATTGTAAAGCAAGTATTTTTTTTCTCCAACCAAATATTAAATTTTGCATTAGAATTGTTCGTGATTTCAAACTTCTAGCTTGATAAAAAGTTATAATGAAGGATTAAACGTTACGTGTATCACCGGGAGTCTCTTACGAATAATGTTAGAAATGTATTTGTTATTGGATCCGTTAGAGCTATGACTAGTTTTTTCACTTGCTAAAGACCGGATTTTTCATTAAACCGATTGAGTCCTTGATTTCATATCCTAACTCACTACACAAGAGATATACATTGCAATTTTGACTCTAATTCTTATACGAAACATTTTATGTTGATGCTAACCTCCACTTCGAGACTTGAAAAAGCTTCTTTGTCGTTGTCAGTTTATTCGAGGTTATATTGTAATTATTGCCACTTGATTACCCTATACATGCATAAACTTTGCTCCTTCTAATGCTAGTTCTAAATGAATAAAGTTTTACTACTGTTGTTTCGAAGCTGGTTTGAAAACATTTGATTCGGTTGCACCAACGTAAGCCGAAGACACCATATTTGAAATTATTGTCCATTTGAAGTCTACTTTTCTTGAGTTCAGGTTATTTTGTCCCGAACTGTACTCGATTGGTCCAAAGCTGTACTGTAAAAAAAGACAGAGCAAGCTCTTTGTCTATTAGAACAATCATCCTAAATTCCCCACAGCTCGAGAAAATATATTCATATATAATATGTGTCCCGTCTGATTATGCCCTCTAAGTTGACAGACCTGCGGAAACCTGGTTAAAAATTAAGTCACGTGAGGCAGTAGAGAGCAAATTATAGACTCAATATTTAATTTTCCTTACTTCTCATTTCCCATGAAATATTACATCGAAAACACATTTATACCTAATGCAACTTACTACTATTTAATTTATAACTCATTTTTAATGCGTGTCACTTAAGCGTTTCAACATTGATAATCAATTTGTGCATAATAGACACACATACAATTGCTACATACTATTTAGTTCTTCGTGACAAACATTAAATAAGATTTTTTTAAATCAGAAGAAAATTACGTCAGACAAAGATTCGTATGGAACCTTTTATTCTTTATCAAATGCTTCTGCTTTTGTGGAATGCTATCTACAAGTTTAGTACACTTCTGCTGTAAGTCACCATTGTTAACTCATAAATTATTGATTTCCTTGATTAACTTACGTTTGACTTTAGGTCCTTCAGTATTTACTTTATTAAGCACCAGCAGTTTTCAGTAGAGTTCTTGTCGGGACCGTTGTCCTTGAACTTGTACCATGGTTCTCCATTATGCATAAAGATGAAGGATCGTCACCAAACCAGGCGGCAGTATCTCTCTGAAAGACCCTTTATCAGCCAAGCTGCATTGTTTCCTCTATTATAGGAAGCCTTCCAGGTCCTAAGACAGACGTTACAGCTCCAAATCATACTAATGTTGGATTCTTCACAATTTATTTTGCACATTACAATTGAACTTTCTCCTTAGGTCGACGTCGCCCATAAACATTCATCAAGCACAGTGAAATAGGACTCACCACTGAAACATATTTTCCCCCAATCATCAGAGGTTCAATATTTCAGTCCTTGTGCCCATTCAAAGCGTTACTTTGCCATTCTTAGATATGAACAAGAAACTTTGGAATTTTCAGAATTAAGTCTAACAATTTGAACACATCTGTACACTTTAAACACCGAGGATTCTAAACAGTACTGTTGTAAGGTATAAATATTATGGTTTAATCAAAGAGTTATCACAAATAATGAGTGTTGGTGATATTAAAATTCAATTTTATTGCATTCTTTCTTCATAATTACATGACATTGAACAACCAGAAAGAGAAACACAATCTTCAGGAAAGTAGTTCCATATTCTAATCGTAGTACGTCGTTTGATACTAAGCAAATAATCCTTAAACACTGTATATAGTACAGTGCATCAATGCCTATTAAACATACAATATACTCCATTTGTACACACTAAATAATCAATCCTCTCCTGTATTTGCTTAAAATTGTTACATGATAAACTTCCTTAGCTTTCATTTGAATGCATTATACGATGATTCATTGATAGCACCTCCGTATGAACGGTAGTGAATAAGCGGAAAAATATACAATCTGTCGTGTATGTCCGTCTCTATCCCCACCAGTATATAGATGGTTTATATATAGATATTCAGAGTTAAAATGAGTATATCATCTTTCCCCCACTTTATTATACTTACGCGTATGTATTCATTTGTTTTATATAAATATCAAGAAGTCAACGGTAAGTTTATAAGTTCTTTGATTATACTTCTACAACAAGTGTTACATTTTACGTGTTAATATCCTGAGTACATTTTATCAGTTTTACCGTTAAGTACATTTCATCAGAATATTATTAATTAATAGAAAATTGCATAGTATATAAATTTGGCAGTGTAAAGATCAATTTTATAGTGTATGAATTTGATAACGTAACAAAGTTTACTTCATTTTTATATGTTTGATATATTCACACGAAAGCTAATTTGAATTTCAACACTAGCAGCCTCAAAGCGTTGTCCACGTTTACGCAACTTTTTTAATTCTAGTTCGGCACTGACAAGGATCTTATTGTCTGCTGTAAGTTGATACATAAGTGTAGCCCTATTTTCTACTTACAATTCTTACTGCATGCCATTGGTCAGCTACTAACCCTCTAACCTTGTTACTGAATTCATATATTTTTCATTTACACTCAGCGTTTGTACTTATAAAGAATATCGTACTTGTATGTGGTAATGCTGTAAGACAATTGAATGCACTCTCTTGCTACATATGTAACAGTGTTCGTTAAAAATTTCAAAGTATTTACGCCTTTATTTCTAGGAGAGCTTTTTGTACGTGGCACAGAATACCATCACAAACTGTGGTACAATGCGATCACTGGGAATTAACCACTTGCAGAACATTTCAACATTTGCAGTTACTTGATCATATCTTGCGTTCGATGCCATTGTGCTGATTACAATGATTGAATCGTAGATTTATTTCAATAAGGAGGCCCATCTTCGTCCTTGGCTCTTACGTAACAGTACCACTATACCTTTCCTGTGCTATAGAGAAGGAGTGTTCCATGTACCTCAGTTCAACCCTTGGGTTATTAAAAATTACTTAGGTTTCTAATGGTACATACCTATTACCAATTTCCATTCCCATAATCTTGGTTGCATTGGCGGTCTCTTGCTAGAGTATGGTTTTAGAGAAGTACGCTCTAAGCTAGAGGGATATTAAGTTTTATAACATTTTAATCCTTTAGGTTACTCACGTAATTCCGCTGTGCTAAGAACTTTACTACCTGCAACTTCTGACTACAGTCGTGTTACAATGTCAATTACTAGATACGAATTTCCATTCTCATCAATTTCAAGGTGTCTTTCTTGCAAGAGCTTAACTAGTAGATATTAATAGATATAATTAATAGCTTATGAAGCATAAAACTTCATGTTTGATAAGTCATGATTAAAATATAAAATTCTTTCCGTAAATATGAAAAACTTTCAGTAAACAATAATTATCGAAGATCATTTGCAATCGAAGAACTGGTAGATTTTATAGCAACATTTTTTGACACTATTGTCATAAATTGAAAATAATTTTACCACTATAGCATGCGATTCACGCTGTAGAGGTTCGAGTTTCTAAACTTTTATACTTGATCATCGCTAGATTAGCTTCATTTCACCACGACTATTTCATTTTCATCTTTAATAGAAGTATTTTTAAAGCTTTAATATATGAGTGACTTACTTCAGAAAACTCTATGATATCAATTAACAAATAAATGATTTTTTTAAATAATCCCTTGAGTTAGCAAACAAAATCCCTCTTTTGAATAAAGCAATGGAACATTGCAATCTGGTGTCAATTTTTCGACAACATATTCTTGAAAAACACTATTTTATCCTCATGTGTAGTCTAAGTTCGGCTGCATATTATAACAATATTTTCTATGCAAGTGAATCATGTAATTGTGCGTACATCTAAAGATCAATGAATATATACGATTTTGCAGAAAGTAACGTCTTTTGTCTGCATATGTATTGTTCTGTTATATACATTATATAAATTTATTTTTAACTACCACACAGCAGCATAATACTTAATGGAAATAATTATTGCTGGCCAAAATAACATCATATTTGTAACCAAGCAATCATATTTGCTGCTTGATTTTCCAAACAAGAGTTTCTAGCCTACATTTACTTCCGTATTTAAAGTTAATTGACAGTCAAAATATTCGCCGCTCTTTTTCGTCAGATTATTTTATATATTGTTTGTATTCTTTTATAGTTATTTATTGCAACTTCTGCAAGGAAACAAAACGTACTAATTGAAATTCCAACAGCAAACAGTGCGAACTCGCCCAGTAATGCATCTAAACTAAACGAAACATTTCGTTCCTCGGATTCAATGTATGACCCAACATTGTTAGAAATGCCACTAAAGTAAAATATGTCCCTTTTCCACTTCTCAAGTAAATTCGACTCAAAGCAAGTATTGATAATATCTGTAAAAGACGACACAAACGGTGAGCTCCATTGTAAGTAAAAGAAGCTTGGAGCGGTTAACACAACTTGAGGAACGGTATAAAATACTAGATGTCCATTCTCATCATGATAATCAGGAAAGATTGATGAATATTCTGCTTTGGATAATAAATTTAAGATCGCACACTTCTTTTCGATGACTGCTTTGAAAAACGGTTCCTCACACATTCTACCATTTGCTAATATATTATAATCAAAATTTGAGTATTCAAGAAATTCATTATGTTCAACGAATATGCCCAGTGGTACATCGGAATGAAGTAGTTCTTCAATAGAATTAAAGAAGGAATGCCGTTTAGGCTTTGTAAGAAAACCAAACAATGACCCCTGGTAACCAGTACTAAGGACAAGACAACACATTACCCATAACGTGAAGAGTAACCTTAAAACCAAAACATTTGGCGTTCTGGGTACGGACACTCCTAAAAGAATTGCTAAATTGTACAACAAATATGAATCAGTAACGAATTCATTGATTCCAACACTACCAAGTTTCTCGATAATGTTGAGACAAGCAGAGCAGACAAAGTATGATACTATTAGTAACATCCATGGCATTGTTTGAAAGGGAAATATAACATTCATCCAAGATGGATACAAGGTAGGTTCTGGTACAATCCAAACTAGATGGTAGAATGCTCCAGGCCAAACTGTTTCCACGGAGTCTTCAGGAAGAAAAGTCAAAAATGAATCCGCCAAATATCCATCAAGTAGATCCGCATCAAAAATCTTGGTTATATATATCCCTTCGATGTTATCAAAGTTAATTTCCAGTAAATTCTTTAATTCCAATGTGAAATTCATCTTCCGAGATAGTGTTTCGAGCAGCTTAATAAATATACCTTTCAAAACTGTACCCTCTGAAGATTGTTCTACAATAATAAATGGTGGTTGATCATTAACTCCAACACGGATAGGACATCTACACATATCTTTTACCTTGTTTGGGAACAAATTTATTTTGTGTACAATTCCATCTTTGGTGCACTTACCAAGTTCCACAATCATATCAACAGATGTACAAAGATGTTCTGTGTATGGGAAATAGGTTTGGATAGATGCGACGTCTTTATTGTTGGTTGCACAGTCAGAGATATTTTGAATTATTACTACTACATTGAAGATCTTCCTACGGCGAAGAATCTGAAACATTTGAAGTGTATTGTTTAGCGAGTAACCTTCTGGTGAAGAAAGTATAACCAGGTGCTTTGCTCGAAAGTTCCATTGGAGTGTACTATTTAACATACTGTCGACAGATAGAGAATGTGTGGAGTCCCTGAAGAGAATGACATTGATTAAGGAGTCCTTTTCCATGTACAAATGGAAGTTATAGTTATCTGTTAAGGAAGTAAGTCTGTCTTTCTCGATTTTCAATGATGGCACTTCGAGTTCTCTGAAGATCATATCAGACATTCGCGATATTTCTTTCTCCGCAAATATAGCAACTGTTCTTGTTGAATTTAGATAAATATCCAAAATATGCTTGATACACTGCGAATGTTCTACATGTTTTTCTCTCTCCATATCCAAAATAACTCCTCCTTTACAAGCGACGCAAGCATAAACCGTACAAAGCAGAAACAAAACTTTCGCATTCATCCTCCTTGTTCACCTAGAATGATATAAAACACTGAATTATATTGTTAAAAATATCATATTACCAATAATCTTCTATATGTGAAGGGCGTCGGGAGAAAACAAGGAAAGTCACAAAGCAGGTTTATTGACAAAATCAACTTTTAATTCCTTCATCGCTTAATGTTAAAATGGCTTAACAAATATGTAATATTGTATCCTGTGATCATTTATGAATTTTTTCGGCATTTATATACTATCGCCGGTTCAGACCAAAATAAAAAAAAAATACCTCTCACGTTCGGTGTTTTTGACATATGTTCGTCGTATTCGGTGCGCCAGCATATTTACGAAAAAATGTTACTATTTTGTTATTTATTTGCTACTGTACATTAGGCGGTTTATGTGAATTATTTACTCGTTACACACTGCCGGCACCCAAGCTCATGTTCATGGGAGGCGTGCGGTTTACGTTTGTATTGTTTATTTCATTTCACAGACATAAAAAAACAGTGAAAAAAAACTCTGCTCGATAAAACTCATGCAAGAAATTTCACAACACGCGCCATTTGAACAATGCTTTCCCCACATCCACATGACGACAACGGATGCAAACCATATGTAACTCTACGCCAAATAGTACCCTTCCTCCACCACATGCAGTGCGTCTTAAAACATCTACAAAACTAACCACAACAACATTATTATTCATTTCCAGTGTTACCCACATTACACTTTCACTCACATTTCACCACAAACCGAAGTTAATAGCCTCAAAATTGGTCCGGCGATAGTAAACTTAACCCGTTTCTTCTTTCGTTTTTTATTATTATTTTGAGAATTTTACAACTTCAATTTTCTCCGATAGAATGAGCTATACAGCTCAAAATCGCTAGAAATTGACATCTTTGACTTTTCCCGACACACTTCATATATACAAATGGATGAATAGTATGTATGTACGTTCTCTGTACAAATCTATATGCGTGACTAGATTTCCACCAAATTTTGCACACGTGTTCCGGGCCAGGTTGTAGGTGTATTTTAGTTGACCGGAAGTAACGGTGTGACCAATTAAAAAATAGTAATTTTATTGATGATAACAATGAATATAACGTAAAGTTATGTATAATGCGTAAGGCATGAATAGCTAATAGTAATATTAGTGTGGTAGTTGAAGTGGTAGTTGTTTTTGTTCTGTATTGTATTGCTGTAGAATTTTAATATTATTATTTATATACAGGTTTCCTTTACCATTCTTGTGCTACCACTTGGGAATTAAATAGGCAGAGAAACTTTACCCCAAATTTTACTTTATTGTAAGTACTTTTAGTTGCTGTTTAATATTGTTAAAATTAAGTTATCCATTTTGGTCCCCTTCCTCTAGTAGTTGCAGAAATATTAGTATTAACAGTATTAGTTGTTGTTCTTGTTGTATTTGTAGTAGTAGTTGTTCTTGTTATTGTTGTGGTAGTGGTAGTAGTAGTAGCTGTTGTTGTTGTATTTGTAGTAATAGTATTAGGAGGAGGAGTTGTAGAAGTAGTAGTAGTATTTGAAGTATTAGTAATATTACGACCATTAATGTTCCCAATGTATTTTACTCATCAATGGGCGGGTACTTTAGCTAGTACATCTCTAAATACAGGAAAGAATCCAAATAAGTTCCTTGCACCTTCTGGATAAGGCTATTTTCCATTTGTTACCGAGGACTACAGAGGTATATTGCTGTGGGAGAAAAGTGTTCAATAGCTGAAATATGCCTAAAGACTGAAAGGCACAAATATGCCTATTCTGTGTCTAGCTTTTTTTGTATTTCAGAACAATGTTGAATACATCAAATACATGACTTTATTAAGTAAATATTGAGACGAGATGAGAAAGAAAGTAATATCTTTGCGAGTGATGTCATGGTGTAATGTTTTTAAGTGTTCTGGTGGTTCAATTGTAGATCTGTGTTGTTATTCAGTGACGTGACGATCTAAGGAATATGTAAACTATAAATATTATTACATTTAGTGTGAAACTTTAATGTAAGAAGCTCTGAAACATTTAGGCCTAACTATTAGGCTTAAGTAATTAATCCAGGTAGTATCAAAGTGTACCCCAATATGTTCTGGAAAGGACATCCTGGGCCTTGGTACTCTATTTTGCGGAAATCTGATAACGAAGTGTTTAATGGTTTGTTGTCAATACAAATCTCACAACAATTATTGCATGAAGGAATTAACTTCAAATACATTGAATAACATGGGAGATATTATGTCAAGTTAGTATTTTTGACAAGGCTAGATGCCAATAATTTCATTGGCAATACCAAACTTCATAACAACCTTAGTGTACATGTAACATCACCAGCTCTACTACAAAAATCTTAAGTTATTTATGGTATACCAGTAGATATGCCCATAGAGGAAATTCTTGCCAATACTGAGTGTGTTTTTCTGTACTTGGAGCACGTTTTATCAACAAGAGGGTAAGGAAACATAAGGGAGATCCGTTCAATTTGTCCGAACACAACTAATTGAATTCGTGATGCAAGCGCGGTCTATTCCAGAGTACATTTGTGTGTATAGAGTGCGATTCAAGGTCAAACCTAAATTACGGAAAGTACATCAATGTTATGTGTGTTTTCAGTTTCGTCACAATGCTGCAACCTGCCGAAACGAACATAAATGCGGTAATTGTGCCCAACCTTTCCATCAAGATTTGCCTTCCACTTATCAAATAACTTGTGTTAATTGTAAATCTCATCAACCTCGTGCTGGTTCTCATTAGTGCAAGGAATTTCAGTTTCAAGAAGACATTAATTATCTTATGGAAAACAAGAACATCACTTATTATGAAGCTCTAAACATACTGAAACGTAAATTTTCTAATGATACTGAATCATTTCCACATATGAGTAAACTTACCAGAAAAGCTAAAGCAACTGACACCTCAAAATTATAAGCTGGTAAATAAATTTACTCAGTACTCTAACCACGAAGCCAAGCAATATATTACTGTGAATATCGCTACACAAACAAATCCTTGTGTAGAAACAGATATTAAAGAATCCAATGAAATAAGTTTGCTATCACGAATAAAGAGCTCTGGGAAACATAAAAGGATGAAATGGTTAAAAGACGAATCTGAAAGTAACGATACTAAAAATATTAGTCTAAATAGCTTTACAGATCATGCAGGAGTGACTGAAGATTCGCAGTTGCTAGTTGATTTTGCAAATGCTCAGCCACAGTCTGATTAGAACCTATCTCAGTATGATTTTAAGACTCAACAAGTTACTTTTAGTCCTTCTCGATCTAATGAACCACAAAAACAAAATGATACGATATTTATGATACAAGATCTTTTGGAAACTGTGAAGAAAACAATGGACAAACTTCACAAGAACCCTATGCTGGATGATAATGAAACATTCTATATATGCCAAAATATAGTGAAGAAACTAAAATGTAAAACGGAGATACAAAATTCAATCTAATATTCAAAGGATTCACATTCTACTTTCATAACTATTTACACTCCATTTCATTACTATTATGAAGTTATTTTTAAAACATATATGTATTTAACTCCGTAAAGGTTGTTTCATGTGAGATACCAACGCTAATCAATCAATCAGAACAATGTCAACAGTTATGGTTTAATATAAGAACAATATTGGTGTTATAGTTCTATAGCGATTCTTCGGAAATAAGTAAGGGAACCGTAATATGTTGACAAGTTCGCTGATTACCTATTGCTGAAGAAATTATACAGATTACTCTATGTACGAGCTGCGTTTCCATGTAATAGTACTAAGACTAGTATTTTGTACTATGAGAATAAATTGATGGAGTTTAGATGCTCACCCGGATTCAGATGTATTTATTAAGTGAAGTATTTAGATTTAGTTGAAGCTACTACTGATTGGGTTCACTTACTTTGGGGTTTCCCCACAAACACTGCATATATAACTTGATATGGGAGGACTGATAGAGTAAAGAATTGTTGAGTAAAATTACAGTAACAAAACTGGTTTTTCTATTATTCTTATTTGTCACAAAATATAGGTATGAAGTACAGCGTAAAAAGACGTTTGCAATCTCCGGAAACGATTTGTAAAGTGATTGCCGCCTCACAATGAAGATACTTTAACTGAATTGTAATGCAGAGGCTAATTTCATGTGTTATTTTCGTGCTTCTTGCAAAATATAATGAAGAAAATGGAGGAGCCCTTTTCGCAAAGTGAAATTTTATTACTTAAGGTTGTAAATTTCAATTACAAAACCATTGTAGAAACTTTTAAAAGGCAGTGTTTTAAAGACAGTCATCACCAACTAACTGAAGGAGAAAAGCTCGGATGGTACTGAATATATAGTGTAAAGTGGAAACCTATAAACTGCCTGTCAATACTTGCACTTCAGGGATAATCTGAAAAGTAAAGGCTATCATTTGCGGGTCCGTATTCACAAAGAGCTATGGCAATCAAGCTAAGGACATTGAGAAGACTATTGACGCCATATCCAATTTGAAACCTGAAAAAAAACTCATTGTATGTATAAGCTGCTACTTGACCATATTTTAGGACGCGCAACCAAAATTAATAAATTTTGTGAACGCCATTTGACTAGCGATGTTCCTCTCGTAAGTAAATAGTAATTATTTCTAATAATATGGTTGTTTCAAGCATTCTTCCTATTACATATTTAGAGGAGTTATGTTTGAATGTCAAGTTCACATTCAGCGGTGGTATGGAATGTTTAGTAACATGGTGCAGTTTCCTCAATCGTACCTTAGTGACTATCACAACACAATTAACCTAATTTTGTAGTCAACTCTGAATTTTATAATCAACAAAGTCGATTTTCTTGAATACCATTCAGTTTTTGACTTAGGTTTACTTAGTGGCTTGTGTTCTTACCTTGTTGAAAACCTACGCCGTAGAATTGTTAATCTATTGTCTTAAGATGCTGTGTAAAGGGAACCGCCTTTACTTTCAAATATTATTTCTTATATGTAATAACTAAGGGTGGTTGAAGATACGTATGACTCAATGCTAGGTTCTTTTCTAAACGCTAAAACACGTTTCTTGCAAAATTTCCACATTGTAGTATCACAAATCAATAACACCCTCCTCTAATGGTGAGTAATGTTCGTTTTGAAAAAGAAAAGTTATGAGATTTTTCAACCAATGAAGAAAGATGATGATAATAACAATATTGAAAGATAAATTGTGATTTTAAAGAACTAGCAAGAAAAATTACCAAAATTATACTTAGGATATAATTTGTCAACGTTCAAATGCACAAGATTTTTCTTAGTCAAAATTTCCAGTGTTTATTTCGAGTTCATTTATGATTAATCTATACATATGATTAATATCCTTGACATAATATTCTCAACATTTCAAGTGAGTGAAATATAAATCAAAATGTCGTTTTACAAATGACATTTTCTTCGCTGTGTGGGTTTCTTTTATGTTTTTTCTATTCATTCATGAGTGAGTATGGCTAATCGATTCTAGTACAGAATTTCACATTTTCATTCAACCTAAGAAAAAAAGAGTTACTATGGTTTATTTTCTAAATATAATTTTACCCGAGCTCTACCATATCATCTCATAACACAAGAAAATCTTATACACGTGTATCTTTTTCTTACATGTTAGATACGACGTGAATAAAACTAACATGTAAGTTGAAATGTAGGCCACTTTACAAAATATTTGCCTACTGTCTGAGTTACGTAAAGATATTCATGCAACGAAAAGACTCCAAGGATATTTCCAAAATATGCTAAAATTATTTCCTTAAAAGAACAAAAAAATAACACGTTAAGAAAAATAGAGTTAATCTTCAAAAATAATAATAAAAGTTTATGTAAGGTAAAGGCACCAGTTCTCGTCATTGCTCCAGTGGTCGTCATGCTTTTACTCAACATGTAAAAATAAGAAAACCTTTCATCTTGGTGACTAAAACAGTCATAATCTGGTACGTAACAGGCACCATTAATATGCTTATTGCGTCACTTCCTTTAGAAATGTCTTTTGTTTGGGTGGCAAGTTCGTGTTTCCTGCTATTTCCATGGTTTTGGTACTAAAAAGTGTTAAGCAAGTGGATATTAAACAAATAAGCATTGAAGTTTTACGTATGAAGTAACTGATATTTACATGTGCATAAAATGCCTCTTCAATGATCAAATTAATTATCAGATTATAAGTTTGCGTGCCTTGACTGCCCACTTTCTCTGCTTTGGAGGGTGACGACTACTGGTGCAAGTCAAACATACTTTGCACCAATGCTCGTCACGGGTGATGATTACAGGTGAAAAATCTTATTTTTTTTACTCCTGGAAGTAATTAATTTAATATGATGTTAAATTTATAAAAATTTCATGGTTATAGCCTCACTCCTTCGAATAGCTGTCAGTAAAATTCTGAATTGAAATTCCTACATATTCCACCGGCAGTCAACTCAGGTTTTCTTAGACGAATTTTCGGGGACCTTTGAGCAAGCCCTCTGTGCCTCTTTCCTTTCTAGTTCGCTTTATTTTGCCAGGTTAAGATCCAGTAAAAATAAAAGAAAGAGGAAATCGTAATATTTTCCAAACGAATATTTGTTGTACAATGGGTGACGACTACTGGTGCATTTGTGTGACGACTATAGGGGAACAGCAAAATTTAGGGTGACGACTAATGGAGCAAAATTTGGGTTGTAAAGGAACGTAATTATATCACTATGATGCGAATTACCGAATAGATTTATACTATTACATTACCTCACGAGCCCTGAAGTTGCTAGTGAAGCGAAAAAAGTAGGGATGTTCCTTACACATAGATCTATAGAAAGCACTTTCTGCAAAATCCACCTTAACATACCGAGAACTGGTGCCTTTACCTTATTGCACAGTTCTCTGTAAATTACTTTTCAGATAACTTTATAAAGTTAAGTGTTTCGGAACAAATATAGTCCTAAAAGTTTACCGAAACGCGATTCTAACAGTTCCGGGTAAAAACGCCATTATACAGATGTTGAGTTTGATGGTTTCCACTTTAAAAACTAAAGTATATGAATACGCCACTGCTTTATCCTGGACTAGAAAGAATGTGTGAACCAGGAAACACATTCCTAAGAATCCACAAACCGAATAAATAGCAATGACACAAGTCACCGACATGGCAGAGCATTCATGAAGAGACGTTTGCTAGCAGTTGCTATGGACTGTTTGTAAGCCGTTGACAATACTAACCGCTGCCCGTCTTACTATCCATTAACCAGCTGCTAGTTGGTACTGCTTCTGGTTGCCAGAATTCGCCCAGGCCCTAATTTCGAAAAACTAATAAAGTAAGGGTATGGTGTTCACCGTGTTCCCCACTACTTCCGCAATTAATCCTTTTAATTATGAACATGTTTGAAAACCCCTTGCAATGCTCAGCGCAAGTACAGTAATTATAATACACTTACTTTGCAATTTATTTTAGCTTAGTTGTTTAGTTTACATGAAAGTAATTCTTTTAACATGTAGTACAGTACTAAACCACAGTATGTAAATCACTATATTACTTGCATAACCAAGTTTTCGTTTAAGTGAATCACCCTGGGTCCCATCAAATTCGGTTAAACGACTCTTTTTTTATTACGAATTCAGGGAAATGCCGAAAATATACTTTAAGAAATAACTGATGATTTTGTGGGCAAATAATATGAAATGTTTTTAACTAAAGGAAACGTTAACGTCATGTCAAGGCTTTTAGGCAACTTTGGCTCAGGCGGTAAGGATGATTGGATGAATTGGTGGAATGAAGAAAGTGGGAGAACCACGAGAAAACCCACGCACACGGTGTTTGTCCACCACATACAAGTAAACATACTGATGGGGCAGATAAAAACTATGCCTGACCCGGATTGCATTAATCTAAGTCTCTACCGCCCGCCATTATATCTGGCCTAGTATTTTCTATAACTCGAGCTAAGCTATTTTTCCTCATCCTATTTGATGTTAGATGAGGCTAGCGTCCTCCAGAAATCCCGGAGGATTGCAATATATTCTTCAGTCATGATTAGTATGTCAAAAGTATGTGCCCATACAAATTTTCGCCATTGGAGCGCAAGTCCTTTGGATGATATGAAGGTCAGAATCTTGTCTGTGGAGAGTGTTCGAAAGGTGTGCTAATAATATTCTTTTGCTTTCAAATTACGGAAAGAAGTTGAAAGTAAATTCACGGTAATAGTGGTACTGGTTATAAGACGCTACCTGCTGGAGGGTATTTTCTTCGTGACCGCCATGTTGAATCTCGTTTCCTTTTCTTGAATGGGAAGGTGGTTGTGTAATATGTCATTCTGGGTTAGAATGAAACGCGAAATACGTTTTTTTTTTCGTAAATATATTAATGTGAGAAATAAGGGGTGTGTGGCATTAGTATGAAGTACTGATGCGAAAGCCTGGAAACACCCATTTCGTTTTGGAATAATGAAGAAAATGAAACCCAGATGCATCCAAATTGTTCCTTAATGACGTATCGATAGGGTTTCAAGATGGAAGCTGTTTTGACCATATCCTTTGCAAGTGATGTCACCTACCCAGCAGTGATTAGTGTGTATACATGTAGACTTTCATTTCTTGAACAGTTTCGAAAAGAAAAGGGTGTTTCCAGCCAGACTTTTAAATCAACTATGCATACTAACGTTACAATTCATTATGCCTCATAAAAATAAATTTATGGTAGAATTGAGCTCAGCAATGTATTTCTGGTAAAACACTAGCCCAGATTGATGTATTACACAACCCTCCTATCTAGTTACAATAATAATAATAATAATGAGCGAGATTTAAGATGACCAAGATGGTAGTTAGGACACATTTGCCATTTAATAGATAATGCTATCCACCAATTATCGATTATTGTGTATTTGTCACTTTTGTAAGCGTTTTACAAATAAGCAGATTGTTTTGTTTTTGGCCACCGCGCTCATCTTTATGGACGAAAGTACTTTTTGTCATGCTTTACGTACGTTTTCTGATGTCCCCTACTCCTCTACCCTCTGTCGATGGGTTTACTTCTGAGGTTCAAACTATTTGCATTTCTAAAAAAAAATGTTAGTGTGTTCGGACTAAAGGACAAGTGACAAAACTCTGACAGTGTTTAAAACAATTACTAACGCATTTTTCAATATAAATTGTTTATTTAAAAGATAAATATAACTTTTTACTATAACTCATATCTATAATATAAATACACCTTCTTTTTCTAAATAGTATATCTCTCTGCTCACAATGCACTCTCTTATAAGTCTTGTACAAACGTCTTTATGCTATCATTTATTCATTATAAACTATAATACATAAATATTTACATTGCTCTGACTTATTTAACAATAACTTAAAAAAATAAAATACCCAAAATCGCAATGATACTACATGGGAAATTAAGCACAATGATACAATAGCATTTACCCTGAAATCTGAGTAGTTATGAACTGACAAAGTCACAACAAAGGCTAGAAAAAGCAAGGATATATTCAAGACTAGCACCACATACATTTACAGCAACAAAACAAAATTGCAATATAGGTCAGTTTTCAGCTTTTGAACAATACGGACACGGACCTTTTTTTTTCTTTTTTTTTTACAAAGTGAAAAATTCTTATAACTAGTGAATTATCCGCACCCCTTCAACATCCCCTCTCCAGTTTCAATCCTACACCCTCCCAATATAAAACAGATTTATAGTAAAAATAAAAAAGTTCCTATTTTAAAAAAAAAGAGAGAAGCATAATATGAAATTATTGCATCACTGTGGCTTCAGTCTTACACTTCCAAAGTTAAAAAATTCCCTGCATATCCACTGATTTATAACGGTAAGTAACGTTCACTACTTATGTACACTTTCCAGGAACATAGATTAACTTGTTTAAGATCGTTGGAGCATGTGAAACAATCATCTTGAAAAATTAAACTTCGATAGAGAGAAAAAGAGAACTAAAGAGAAAAAAGAGAGCATACGAGAGATTGTGATTTCTGAGCTTGCAAGAGAATTTTAAAAAATCAGCGTTACAGTGAAGATATTTCATGAAGAGCAGCTGTATAACGTTAACAACCCACAGGAGACATTCTCTACTGGAGCGTGCAGCTCACAATACTTGGCAGTGGTCATAAATATAAGAAAATGATATGCTAAACTCAAAAGTGAAAAAAATAAAGCAACACGTGCTCATCTTGACTAACTTGCCATTATGCTACTGATGGATTTTGTTCTAGTGGATACGACATACGTATAATTTTCCTGGAAACCAATATCCATCCGTTCTCAGAAGTTACATTATTGGTGTTTGGTTTTCCACTCTCACGCTATGTTTGGCTTCAATACTAGACACACACACACACACACAAATATTAAGTTATGCACTTTGTACTATTATGCAACAAAATATTTTAAACAAAAAATAGATTTTTCTAGGATATTTGCTACCCTTACAAATTTGATTGTTCTCTTTCTCACTGTTGGGTGCCTCTATTTGATTACCACAATGAATAAGACCTCCTAAGTAAAATTAAAAGTAACCTGTTAATGTGTAAACATGTATTCTTTAACAAAAAAGAGAAGAGGTAGAACACAAACAGTTCCTGGTTAAACAAATCACTGCAAGTCATCGTATTTATGTTTAATCGTATAAATACAGGGACGATGTTGTTTACAAATGTTCACAAAATAGTTTAACATACATTGTTTAAAAATTGTATTAATTCAAAATAAATATCATGGTAACTAACTTCTAGTACATTTTACCGATACTTAACACTAAATTGTAACGTATTAGTTTCATATTAGTTAATTATGACGAAGCAATGACTATGATTTGTGTGCCTGCACAGACGTAGACTTACAAAATACTTCTAAATTAGACATACATAATCTAATCTGGAATACATATGGATACATGAGAGGTGTGGGGGCGAAAAACTTGATAACCCTCCAAGCTGCAATATTCAAACCATCATTATACTGGAGAACGGAAGCAGTTTCTGAAACTCCTCAAATGGTAGCTTTTCATAATAGCTAAATGCAGATCTTACAGACGGGTCACTACATTAAACATAATTTTCTCATAATGTTGGTTTTGCGGGTTACCACGTTTCCCCACCCAACCCCCTCACATAATCTGGATACGGAACATAAATTAACAATGTCCCCACAACCCTCATATAATCTGGATACGGAACATAAATTAATGTCCCCACAACCCTCACATAATCTGGATACGGAACATAATAATGTCCCCACACCCCTCACATAATCTGGATACGGAAC
>JAGDQP010001660.1:36524-61452 GCA_022664845.1 Lepisma saccharinum
CCCACACCCCTCACATAATCTGGATACGGAACATAAATTAACAATGTAAATGGCAGCGTTTAGCAACATAAATGCCTTAATGATAAGCAGTATAGTTTCAGTTCATCAAAGATTAAAGGAAAGAAAATAAACATGGGCGTTGCCATGACAACTGTCGTGTGGAACCACTCATCCTAATGAAAAAACATAAATAAATAATTCCTCGGATACAGAGAGAGCTCTGTGTACTAACTAAAATAAGTCTTGATCATAAGTAGCCACGAATAAAAACTAGAGTACAGGTTTTGAGCAATTAAGTACGATTTACAAGTAGGGTTTACAATACGAAAAATATGCTTCGGACTAGTCAATCAATTTTGATTTGACGTGGAAATCAAACTGTTCCAGTGATTTAAATACAATGGATAGTTTAGAATTTTCGGATAAAGGTACTCTATTTCCGTGAGAGAGGCTCCTGCGCAATTATTTCATTAGGTTTTAATATAAGTATTTACAAAAGAAGAAAATTAAAATATTCTCATACATGTAACATCATGATTAAATGGAACACAAGCTATCAATCTTAACTTTACTTTACCACGTAAAAGTTTAATAAATAAATAAACACGTCTATCTTCTACAAATATTCAAATGATCTTTTCAAACACAATGGACGACACTTCTCCAAGACGGGGTTAACTCAATTTTTCACAATCGTAGATGCTTTAAAAAGAAAAATGACGGTGAACAATTCTGAAAACAAAGGTGCGTTACAATCGCTTGTCTTTCGTTCAGTAAGTGAATCTACTTTATTCTTTATACCAAAGATAACGCTAGTCCAGCAGACTATGAGATTAGGGAAAAGCAAAACATACTTCAAAGAATTTGAACCAAAACTTCAGAATTAAGTCACCTGGCTACGTCATATCTGACAAACTATTAACCCTAAGGATTTTGGTTGGAATTCCGGTACATGAAAGAAAAATTTCGAAGAAGCAAAAGCTACTACCTAAAGAAGATATGAAACTCCCGAAACGTATATGTATACCTATACAGAATTAACAGATAATATGTGCAAAGAACAACTTGTATGCTAGTAACTTCATTGTAAATGAATTTATAGGCAAAAGGTATTTATTATCTGTGCCCACCCGTACACAGAATACACTACCCCGTATACACACTTAGGGATAAAGGTGAGAGAGCACCCACAAGCATTCACAACGCATCTGTCAATAAAATCGAGGCGGAAACAAAGTCCATTATCTAAGGTAGTAACGTAATGCATTGACAAATGGGTGATAGTAAACAAAAAAAAACTTACCGGAGTGGAAATTCCGCCGCGTTTCGGAGCTACAAGCTACTAACAGCGTGCGAAAATAAACTCTAGCTTCGTATTTCCAACACCAATACTCAGCCCAAAAGAAGTAATCCCGCGACCAATCATCATGACTTAGCTTTTTCAAGGGTCTTCCTCAAGCTACCTTTTCCCGGTATGAGCCAAAGATATCAAAAGACCAGAAATTCATTAAAAATTCCAACATATTCGGACCCATATTTTAAGTCTGGAAACGAATTCGAAATAATAGTTTCCATGTTCAGATATGGATGCCGGACTCTTTCACTATTCAAAATGTTGTTCGAACTAAGCATCCTTATGGTATGAACACAATACCCAAACTAAACAAGACTCTATATTTATGGCTTTAACAGTAATTAAAGGTTTAATTCGTCTCATCATAGCTTGTGCACTAGCAGTTGGATACGGAAAAGATGAGCAGCAGTTGCGCGGATAATTCAGGGCATAGTCATGCCATCCGTTACGCGTGACTTGAACCACAGACAACCTTCTCAGTCTGGATCCCTGACCTCGGGGTTCAATCCAATGTTCTTCTGAGGTGAGCATTCTTTCGCTAAGCCACCCTGCTCTGAACCAACTTTGCTTTGTCCTTCTATCTTGTGAATCCGAAGATGATTATATAAATTAGTATCCCATGCGAACGCCTTCCCACAGAACTTGCAAACGTGGGGCTTAGTACCGGTATGTGTATTCAAATGGTCTTTAAAGTTAATGGCACGGCTGAACACATTCTTACAATACGGACAAACAAAAGACGTGGGCGATTCCCCATGAGTTCGTAGATGGGACTTAAGAGCGCTTCGAAAAGTGAAAGTTTTATCACAGTATTTACAAACATGCTGTTCCTTACCCAAATGAGCGTTGACGTGATCTTTAAAATCTGCACGGCGGGGAAAATCCTTTTTACAACAGCCACAAATGAAAGGGTTATTGGTATCAGAATTGAAATGGTCCTGGAAAACATCCCGCGATGAGAAAAAGTTCTCACAACTATTACAGTAAATCACATCTGCCGGATCAACTTTAATTTTGGTTTCAGCTGCTGCACTGCTGTTTTCTTTCTCATGACATTTTAAATGTAGGTTTAAATTTTTATTGGACGTGAATTTTCTATTGCACTTTGGACAGGTGTATGGATTATCTCCAAAATGTATATTCAAATGATCTTTAAACCCACTCCGATGGCCAAATACTTTCTGACAGCAGCCACACATCAGCGGAACTTGCACAGAATACGCATTTAAATGATGTTCAAGGTCACGTCGTGAAGCAAATGTAACTTTACAGCCCAGGCAAATATGTTTTATAGGAACTTTTTCTGAACTGGGTTCATGATCATCATGGGCGGATTCTTTGTGAATTTCTAAGTTGTGACGTTCTAAACCACTGGGCAAACCGAACAATATATTGCATTTTTCGCAAACGTGCTTCTTTTTCTTTCTTAAATGCAGACTCAAGTGACGTTTAAATTGGATACTATTCTCGCACAAATGTTTACAACAACCACACATAAATGGTGCCTCTTTTGTACTAGCTTTTAAATGTTCTTTCAGAGTTACTTGTGAAGAAAAGACTTCCTGGCAACCTTGACACGTGACATTATTTTTCTTAGATTGAATCTGGTCTTTCTTGTGGCGTCTTAAATGATAATTGAGAGCAACACGTCCCGAAAATGTGGCTTTACATATTCGACAAATATATGGTCGGTCTCCCGTGTGTTCATTTAGGTGACCTTGGAAACTAGCGCGATGATTATACACTTTTTGACAACACCCGCACAAATAAGGGGTCTCTTTCACATTCCAGTTTAAATGATCTTCAAGTGCACCACGGGAAACAAATTCTTTTCTGCAACCACGACAAGTGACATTTGTTCCATTTTCTGTCTTGATAGATACATCCTTATTATCAGTGTTCTGATGAGCTTCTATTACGTGACGTTTCAGGGAGATGCGACGAGCAAATGTCTTCTTACACAGAATGCAGAGATAGGGTCTTATTCCGGTGTGTACATTCAAATGGTCTTTGAATTTCGACATTTCAATAAAGATTTTGGAACAACACCCGCACACATATGGTTTATTATCAGTATTGGCGTTTAGGTGATCTTCAAGAGCATCTCGTGAGGAGAAGTCCATGTTGCAACTACGACACCTGAGATGTTGCTTTAAATGGCGACGAAAAGTTTCCCGCGTGCTGAAAGTCTTATCGCAGCTTTTGCAAGCATATGGCCTGTCTCCACGGTGACAATTAAAATGATCCTCGAAGCGAACACGATTATTACCGAAATCTTTCTGACAGCACCCACATAAGTATGGAACCTGTTTTGTCTTCTTGTTAAAGTGATTATCAAAAGCATCGCGTCCTGAAAATTCTCCTTTACAACCTTGACATACGTATATTTTCTCATCCTCTACCACAGGGACATCCGTTTTGTTCTCTCTTGTTTCTTGATCAACAATACTTTCTGGTTTATGATGAACTTTCAAGTGTGTAATATAATCGCCGTACCAAGTGAACTCACTCTTACATACCCGACAAACGTATGTCTTCTTTCCCAAATGAGAGTTCAAATGGTTTTTAAATCGAGCGGGACTAGAAAGTGGCCTCCTACAACAGCCACACATGAACGGAGGCCTTTTGGCAAGACTATTTAAATGTTTTCCTAAAGCAACACTTGACGAAAATATTTTTTTACACTTGTGACACAGAAATTCTTTCTTTTTCTCATTTGTTGTTGGTAACTCCTCAGGCTCGTTTAGTGGCAACTTTTGAGTTTTGTGAATTTCTAAATGTCTTTTGAGAAAATTAAGAGAAGGGAAATATTTTTGGCAGTGTTTACAAATGTAACTTTTGTTTATTGAACACTCCTCTTCTTCTGCGTGGGGTTCCTCCTCCTCCTCCTCTTTTGATTTGCGAGTTCTCAACTGACGTTGATGAACAGGCTCTTTCGTTTTATGAGATAATTTATGCATTTTTAAATATGTCGCTGAAAAGAACGCCTTTTGACATAGCACACAAACGTAAGGTTTAATGTCAGTATGTATTTTCTTGTGCATTATGAGCTGCCTTGTATTAGAAAATGACTTCTTACATATCTTACAAATAATTTGTTCTCTGGAAAGACTAGGTTCAATATGTTTCTCCTTTAATACTTCGCAGTCTGCATGAGCATTCCCTCGTTCAGGTTCAATTTCCAAAATCATTGAATTTTCACTAAGGGAGGGAAGTTCGCCTTCAGGTGCCTTGGAAACAACTCTTGATTCCTTCGAATTGCTACCAGTGGGATCTGAATCTAGACCGCAAGATACATTCCATGATGTAGAAAATGTTGACGAGACTCTGCTGATTGATGAATCTTCGTCCCTTGGAGAGCGATCTTCTTTTTGATTGGTACTTGCCGGGGCTACTAATGCCCGTGACGTAGGTCCTGTAGGCGACCTAAAAGAAAAGAGGGATACATTCTTAAATAACGTTTCAACGTAATATACGTTCAAGGCAAAAACCTACACATTATTTTAAATATTTCACTGTGTGCAATAAAGAACACTTCTAAAAACCCAACGAATACATCTATCTGATATTTTGCTTCACCACCTATTATTTCTACTGTTTCCAAAAAAGAAAATTCGGAAGATTTTTTTCATTTGAAATTAATAATAGTAATTTTTCTTTCACTCTAATTGATTAACTCCTGTCTTTCCTCTTCCTCAAAAACTGAAAATTCTGAGCCAACATTACCGAGTAGCTGTGGTTCAGTAGAGCGTTTGCCTCACATTTAGAAGACCCAGACTTTGAATCCAGCAGTTAGCAATTCTGTCACTTCTTACCACGGTTTTTAATCAAATGTATTACGTGTATATACTGATGAATATCACTGATACTTCTTATTATATTCACTAATTAGTTCGAACCCGACTAGTTTATATTCCTGGTTAAGCATGAGATTTACTATCGCGATCAGGGCGTACGGTTCTTCCAAGTGACGTCATAAATGTTCAAATGCCTACTTGAATGGAACAGGTGAGGCATGTGCACGACAGGTGAGGCGACACTCAACTATAAACCCGGCCTAGGGTAGCAGAAGCTACTCTAGAAGATGAACTGAAGAGTCGAAATAAAAGCTGGTATTGCTACGCAGAGTAACTTTATTCATAAGCTGGCATTTATAACCAGAACTTATTATTCTTCTGTCAAGGTAACCTAGGACGATCTTTTACATTCATTAATACATCTTATAGCTTTTACCATACAAACTTTGACTTAACATTTTCCATATACAAAATTTCAGCTCTGTATCGATCAGTCATAAAGATTATACAGTTCAAGTTTTACTTTAGTTTCCATTCAACTGTTTATTTTACATTTTCACTTTATTAACGCAGCATAAACAGCATTTTTCACTGACATCTAGCGAGCACCGATATACCTAAATTTAGACATGCTGCAAAACAAAGCACTGAAGTCAAAAGAGGAAAAGTTACTCCTGAACTTTATCACCGGATTCGTAACTTTATAAAATTCCATAACTCGCTTTACTCGTTGGATTATCTTTACATACAGGTTCAATATCCAACAGCACATAGTTTAGTATAGATTGTTTATAGCTCTGATTAGTGGTTTTTGTAGCTTTTGCAACATTGTCATTTGAATTCCGCAACGTTACATCATCAAAACCAAAATACATAAAATCTTATTACTGCCTACTTTAGAAGTTGTCTTACTATCATTAAAACCCGTTAAATTAATCAGAAGTAACATACATAGTTCATACTTTACAAAGCATATAATTTAAGTTCGATTTCCGGATACACTTTAGATACTCCCCAGATTCGTATCAACAAACTTAATACAACCTAACGTTATTCATACTAATCATTCGGTTAGTTTGCTTGCGCTTATTTACAATAAGAACATGGGCTACCTTTTAGATACTGTTCCATGAACAAATAAATTTAAGCTTTCGTAACGTAACTGACGCTAACCGAACCCAAGCATTTGGCTGGTTTGAGGTTACCATATCAAATGCTGGGATAGTACCTTCAAACTAGACGTTGACCTACTTCATTTCCATATCTCTCTAATCTACTAACCATCTCCGCCTGATCCAAAGTTGCCTACAGGCCATAAATACAATTTAATTCAATCGCGTTAGCATCACCAAAGAAAATTCCTGCCAAATGCATAGAAATACAAGTTAGTGCTGCGATACTACTAATAATCGCGAAGGTTCCGATCTTTTGATACCATCTGACACACAAACATTAATTTTTCTAAACTCCGTTGGCAACACTGTCAACTCTTTTCTAAACTCCGTTGGCAACACTGTCAACCTTAAGGACAGGAACACCAATAATGTTTACGCCAAGTTAAATGATACATCTATGAGGAAGCAAATTGAAAAATAGAATATTATATTTTTAAATGGCTGGCAACACTGACAATTGCAGCGCCTGATCAAGACTGTTCCAGTAGCTCTGAGCTAGTCTCTAGCCATGGCCTTTCCAACTACATATCAACCTCGTGTCTATACCTTGTGGTTCATCAGATACTTTGTCGGATATCGGTTGGCAACACTCTGACAACTGCGGTGCTTGAGGAAGACGACACTCATAGTTTTTTGAAACCTGTAGAGTAATATTTGTGGCACGTTTCATACTGCTACCCCTAACGTAATGGAGGATATTTCAAAAATTAATTTTTTTTTTAAAAAAAAAAAAAAAAGAGTTCGCTGCACTGACTCACTGCACCACCAATCATAACTGTTGTGTTGACTTTGACGTTGTCTTGCCGAGACTTTTCCAACGACATCTCACAACCACCTTTGTAGCTCTAAGCAGTTCTCGAGTTAAAAGTTGCAGGTGGAAGGATGAGCAAAGTGAGGATACAAGGTCTCTCTCAAAGAGTTCGGAAATGTTAAACATCATGCACTTAGACCTTGGGGTGGTCGAGAGGTTAGCACGCTCACTTTCTGTACGCGTGGATACGGGTTCAATACCTACGGGGGTCTCTTGAACAGTGGTTCAGAGCCCACAAACACTGTAGGTCATGTCCTTAAAAGCTAATTTAGGATGTTAATAATTCAATGAGTCAATCATTATCCATTTTTACTTTGGAAAAAAAAAAGAAAAGAAAAGCTCTTACGTGTTTTCTGGTTCTAAAATAATTTCCGGAGGAGATTCAAATGTCCTCTGAACTGTATGATGACTGATGACTATATTTTGCAAATCACCATTCTCAGTCTTGATAATTGACTTAGAAATATGACGATGTTCTATTAGTTCTTCAACTTCAGGACTACCACTCTGAAAAAGAAAAAATAATAATGAGAAACATACTTACTCCACGATATTCATGACTCAACGCTATCTGTCCGTTCTTCAATTTACAGCAGTAGCTGGATAGCTTCCATATTAAACTAAAGGTTTACAATTGGTTTTCACTTGTATAATAATGATATATAAGTTTGTGTAACTATATGGAAGTTCTTTACAGAAATTACCTCTCAATTCTGATTGGCTATCATTCTTTCGATTGGACTTGTAAACAAATGGAAAAAGTGTAAAAGTTCTGTATTTTACGACGATGCCATCCATGTAAGTGCACGAGGATCAGCTAGAAGTATTCTGATCTCTATTTAAGCCAAATTGTAGTTCTAGATTTCAAAAAGCACACAATTTTCTGACAGTTTGCTGAATGAAGAAAGAAAAAATAATGGACCACTCCAGACATGTAAGTTATAAGAGCTGAATATATGACCTTCCACACAATCTATTTTTATATCTCACCTACATTTGATTAAGATGCTCACAAGCATTTGAATTTGGTTCCCTAACATGCTGAAATTAACAAAAACAAAGTAATCTCGCTAATAGATCTCTCAACATGACAAAATGTAGCCGAAGGGATCCAGTTTCCAAAATGTGTGTGTTACGTGATTTCGTGAAGTTAAAACATTTTTATTAAAATTAAATTTTGCAATTCGTTGACTCTTTATACCAATTTAATGTCGATCGCTTATCAGGAACACTGTTCCTTTCCGAATGTTACATGGGACCTCACGATGTATATCATATTAAAAGGGGGGGAAACTACTATAATCATGCACTGTCATTAAAATTGGTGCTTTTGACGGAGCACAGGCATTCAATATGTTTTGTACTTTATATACAATATTGAAAACACGGTTTTCTTTGAATGTCAAAAAGGTATATACACTAGATTCTCGTTTAGCCGAATTTGATGGAACCAAGGGTAATTCGGTTAAACCGGAAACAGTGATTTACATACTGTAGTTTAGTCGTGTACTACATGTTAAAAGAACAAAGGACAATGTAAAGCCAAGATCTCCAACAAGAGATGACAGCACTATCACCGTAAATGTAACAAAGAGCTTCATTGTTATAAGCATAACAACAATGAAATGATTTCAACAATGAACAAGAAAGAAAATGAAAAATCGGCACGGATAGAGCTCTTGAATTGGTTATGAACTTTCTTCCCTGAAAGTTACAACTCTCTAGGCTTGAATTTGTAGGAGCAGCAAGGAAATTTCGTGCAACCGTAAAAATACATTAGACATACGGAGATAGTACTGCCATCTCTTGTCGGAGATCTTGGCTTTACAATGCCGTTAAAGTAAACTCACCATTTTTTTTAAAAGTAGTCCTATAATGTACAAGACTCATTCAATAAATAAACGGAAAAGTAGTATAAAAAAAATCTACAGTGCGACCGTATTGCTACATATGAGTTATTTTGTGCAGGCATTGTATGAGTCGAATACAAGTGTACGAGTGAGCTGAGACGTTCAAACAGGGCATAAACAGTGTTGAAGATTCTCTGCATCCAGGTCATTCTTTCACTGCAGTCACGGAAAGCAACATTGCTCAAGTGGAAGACTTGATAATCAGCACAGTACTGTAAGTGAACTTGCTTTACAGATGAGCCTAAGTGCAGGATCAGCCCACCATATCGTTCATGTCGTACTGGGCTTCAGGTAAGTACGTGCGAGGCGGGTTCCGAAACGTCTGACACTGGAAATGAAAGAGACATGTGTTGAAGTGTGTCGGGAACTTTTGCGCCGGGATGAAGCTGACACTAAGGCATTTTTTCATCGTACTGTCACTACAAACCAGAACGAGAGAGACAACAATGAAATGGCGACATTCTTCGTCTCTCACAACGTACATCCGCGAAGTACCAGACATATATTTGTTTAATGCTGAATAAAATGCAGAGTTCTTGTCTCAGTGTGTATTGTACTAATTTTAGCGCCCCATAGCCGTAATTTGCATATTTATGAGTCTTTATAAATTAGAGATTCCAGAGTAATGGCTGTTACGCTAGGACTCATTCAAACATAAATACATATCATTAATGAAAATTACGAAGATAGTTAAAATACATTATAATTTTTAGTCTTACAAGTTTATTAAAACAAGCCATTTGGGCTTACTTGTAACTTGGTACACTTTCCTCGCTGCCATCGAATCGTCTAACAAAATGGAGACTGCAAACACAACAAGTTTCGCCAACCCATACATAGGCTTCATCAGATGAAAATAAAAAGCCAGAGTAAAATACTGTAAGAATAAATGAAGCCGTCCGCAAAGTGCTCCATGAAGGTGCAATCAAAAATGATAGTCAGGAGCGGAAATAAGGTAGGTGCAATGTTGCCACAGGGTATTGCGAAATAAAATGGTGTTGCCAGATACTAAAATAGAATGACTTCGTTGCACAATTGTATATTTGGTTATATATAGGAAGTTATGTGTAGAAATGTTTATTAACATATGGTGTTTTCAACATATTTTATTCATTCCGCACCAACGGGCGGGTACTTTGGCTAGTTAAGAAATAAAGCAGACACCTTGTTTGTTCACCTACAAGCCCGCCTTCTAGTGTTAACGTTCACATAGGCTTGGGCTTGAGTCCTGTTTGATGGTACTTTCAATGATTTATTTTTTTTTAACCTAAAACTTTAAGCTTGACAGAATGAAACGAAAAACAGCGAACTACGGATTTAAAAAAAAAAAATGAGTTCTGGTATACCTTCTCTTCACCTAGAAAATTCTGAAAGGGTAACATATTGTGTTTACATTACGGATAAACAGTAATGTCTTCCCTCTACGTACGAATTTTATACCGACTGCTTCATACGAACCGTGAATTCGCTAGAAAGTGAACAAACAGCAAAATTTCATTTTAATAAAAAAAAAAACACTGGCGTAACAGGCCTATAGGTCCTGAGCCTGCCCCACCGCCATCTGTCCGTATTTGGTAGAACTACGTGCACCTGACTAACGGCTGTGTGGTCAGCACTGCGCGTACCTCACCACGAACAGGCGTATCAGGGCCTTGCCAGACCGAGTGTGGCCGTCACGTCTTTATTCACGTATAACTCCCCAATTTGCCTGGGTGGACGCCGAAAAGTGGGACGACGCGGATAAGAGTCCAACGCTCTAACCACTAGACTGTGGAGCTCCTGTATTTCATTTTAATACCATCACAACATTTTCCTTAGCGAAAATTCTGCCGTTATTAAAAAAAATATATTTTGGAAACCTCTATCGATTCGCCGTAGCTCAGTGGTAGAACGTTGGCGTGGCATTAGGGAGGTCATGGGTTCAATCCCAGCGGCCGACCATCCTGAGTGGGATTTTTCCTCAGTCACACCACGTAAATGCCGGGATGGCACCTTTATTATGGGCCCTGACCAAACCTTCCCGTATCCTTTCCTCCTCCCACATCCTGACCTGAGCCTTAGGTGCGTAAAGGTCAAATAAAATTCAAATTACAAACTTCTGCCTACATTTTGACGTATTAAGAAATTTATTAGGAAGAAATCCCTTTTATTACCAGCATGGTGTACAGTGAAATTCAAAAGCTTCATAGGATATAATCTTTCAATTGTTCCTTTGGATGCGCAACATCCATACTAAAAATTATCAAATTAGGATTCCATTTTCCTTATTACTACCACTTTTTGCTACGTACAGGAACATAGTATTTGTTATGTACAGTACAAAGTATGCATGTAAGGATGTTTAAAACACGACATCTGGGAACCAGGTCCACCTTCAATGCATATTCACAGTTCTATCAATGAATTGGTCGTAGATCTGGATCGCAGACAGGGTGTCAATAATATTTCTTCTTCCACATATGGTGTGTAGCCAGTGCTGAAGTTGGTCGTTTCGGCAAATCTAAGCTCGAGAGTACCGGCATAAATTCACGAAGGTGCAGACACAATAATTTCGAAATATATTTTGACAAGAAGTTTAATCTGAACTGTCAGTAGTATCACGAAATTGTTTCCTTGATGTGATAATTTATATTAACCACATAAATATATTTTCTAAACAATAATTCACCACTAGTAACCATTTTTAAGTATTTATTTTTTTACTGGTTAATTTGTCCTTTTTATAAATTAATGGGTTTATAACTGCACCGTTTTCCAACTTCAGCACTGACTGTGTGTAGCAATTAATAAAACGTCCACACCATTATAATGTGACTCACCCGTCTGAGACCCAACTTCTCCAACAACGTTTCGCATTCCATCAATTTCTCTAGCGGCATATTTTCACTAGGATTCGATATCATCATCAGTAACTTCTTCACCCTCAACAGTCTTTCAACATCTGAAACAAACAATTAATTTAGCAATTACTAACATCATTACATTCTTTTATTTAGTCCACAATGGCTCGTGGTGTCCTCAAATCTTGCAACGTTAATTTAACTCATTTCCGTAAGTCAGGTAACAATACAATATTCCGTTGTTACTTTCATATATTTCTATATATTTTAAAAGCATATTTTAATATAAGACTTCTTTATCCTAAAATAAATACTAGCCTGCAACGAAGTGGCGATTGACTAGTTGCAGAATACTTTAGGATTTGGGTCACAAAACATTAACTTGAGAAAAAGTATCTGAACACCGAAATAAGTCGAAACAAATCATAGAGCTTTTTAAATACGTATTTTTCTTAAACAATTTGTACTAAAAAGTTAAAAAAAAAAATTTTTGTTTATGCGTGACTAAAAAGAAAAGCATGGGACGCACCAATTCAAGAATTTACAAAGGGACTGTATACGAAAGCGCACCCATGCTTTTCTTTTTTAGTCATGCATAAACACAATTTTGTTTGAGGAACGTATGTCTTTCAAAAGTTTTTTTATTATTTTTTTTTCTAAATAGTGATAATAGTCTATTTAAAATCATGCTATGAACAGAATAATATCTTTACTGCGTCCTACATGGTTAGTAGGTATATTATACAAAGGTAGCACATAGATATTATTCATGTCTTACTCAGGATTTACACTACTCATAGGTTTTAATATTTCTTCTTAGTATACAGTTAAATTTTCCTGTAGCTTTTAGACATGATTTTTCCTCGTATTTATACAAGGGCACAGTCCACGTTAGTTTCTCCAAAACATATGAGGATTATATTGGATTGTTCAAATTGTTACATAAAAACTCTGTCAATGTCACTCCTTCTTCGTTCTAAATAATTTATTAAAAAAAATCACACTAATAGATGTAATCATGTTTATAATATGGTAAATTAAATTTGAAACAAAACAGTTTTATAAAAATATTTCTGGGTGACTTCTAAATTGTTGGAACAAGTTCTGGACAAATCATTCCATACTGGAAACATGTACTCTAATTTAGATCTAACTAAGACTTTGTACAGGTCATCAAAGTGCTAAATTTGAAGAATTCTCTCCATAGAAAAAAAATAAAACCTATAACTATTCTGGCCTCGAAGAGTTTCCCCCCTCCCCCACTGAGTGTTTGTTACTATTACATTTTTCATCGAACATAACAGAAATCTCTCTTTACTAACTATAACTATGTTTACATCATCTATGTTCTATCTCCTCGGATAATATTGAGTTTTATTGGTGTAACTAATGAATATTGTTTTCTGTGTTAATTTTCGTTTAATTTTTCTTACATCACGAATTAACAACGTTGATATTATTTTACGATAATAAGTTTTCTATCTTATTTACCTCCCTGAATATTTTTATATCACTACCATATAACAATAACAATGAATTTTCCACAAGCAAGCATAAACCATTTATGAAGATATTAAATAACAATGGTGCCAAAGGTGATCCTTGTGGTATACCATTACTTATTTTTGAGTAATCAGACTGTGTATTACCTATTTTCGCCTTGAATGTTCTATCTGTCAGGTAACTATTGAATCACTTAATAAATCAAAGGAATAAAACAGTTTGTCTAATTTATTCATTAATATTTTGTGATCAACCCTGTCGAAGGCTTTGGCTAGATCAACATAAACTATATCACAACGATTTTTTTATATGCCTTTGTGCAAAGTTACATAGTTGTACCATGTTCATTAAGAGGGTTCCTCGCTCCAGTCCCCCTCCCCCCCCCCCCCATTTTAAACATTTTTCAAAATATTTCAAATACTACCAGTACTATCAAAAATATAAATTCATAGCGCACTAGAACTCACAAATTACTATGAAATGTAATGGACAGCGATCTCGAAATCTTGTCGATTGATGAGTGCTCAGACTTCAATTAAATAATGACGTCATTATCTTTGAAAACCTATCATTCGTCAATGGACACGATCTCGAGACCGCTGTCCATTGCATTCCATAGTAATTCGTTAAGTTCTAGTGCGCTATGAATTTACATTTTTGATAATACTCTTACTTTTTGAAATATTTTAAAACATGTTAAAAATGGGAGGGTTGGAGCGAGGAGCCCTCTTAACCCTGACTTACCTGAGTAAAACCATGCTTGTTGGGAGTGAAAATTGTGCTTTAATTTAAATTGTAAATATTCAGGGAGCATAATTTCAAATATTTTGGCGAGTACATTCAATATTCTGATAGGTCTGTAGTTACCAAGCAAGTTCTTCTCTCCACCTTCGTACATAGGTACAACGAAGGTACTTTTCAATTTCGGAGGATTATATACCTTTTATTATCAAGTTAAATACTGCGGCCAGTAAAAATTAAAAGGAGAAGGACACAGATCATACATTTAGCAATGTACACTGTTTCGTTGTATGGTAACACACAATGTGAGCATTTGTAAGTTAACAAGGGTCGTTGTTATGACAACGGCAACAGCACAAAATAACAATTATCAAACAAATAACTAACATTCAGAGACCGACATCAGACTCTAATCCTTTTCCGACGCCCGCAAGATCAATGAAGTTGAATGTATTATATTCGTTGTTAGAAACTTGCGTAGAACAGCTTAAAACAATTTGGTCCCATCTAGCATCCAGTTTTCGGTAAAGGAAGACCATCCCTCCCTTTAAATATACGGAAGTTTTGAGAATAAGCAAACTGCACTATCTCACTGGATTTCTGAAGCTGGTCAAAGACTGAGATGGTTTGTAGAAACTCATCAGTTGAGGGTGTTTCACTATCGGAATGTTTTCTTTACTAATACAGATCATTACTTACTACCCTCTCCCTACCGAAAAAAAAAAGTCTACGAAAATGATCACAATGAATACTCACCATCATTCATCTTCATCATCATTTCTCGAACAGGTTGCATGTAGTGGCACAACTCTCGCACTTTATTTCTACACTTTTCAGCCTCTTCAGCGCTGACAAGGCTGCGAGTGGCTTCCTGGCGCAATGCTACAACAGAATTACTATGAAATTGAGGCTGTTGCGCTCTACACCCTTCAACCTCTTGAGTGCTGACAAGGCTGCGAGTGGCTTCCTGACGCAACGCTACAGCAGAATAACTTGGAAATTGAGGCTGTCGCGCTCTACACAATTCGACCTCTTGAGTGCTAACAAGGCTGCGAGTGGCTTCCTGACGCAATGCTACAGCAGAATTACTAGGAAATTGAGGCTGTCGCACTATATTTCTACACCCTTCAACGTCTTGAATGCTGACAAGGCTGCGAGTGGCTTCCTGACGCAACGCTACACCAGAATTACTTGGAAATTGAGGATGTCGTGCTATATTTCTACACCCTTCAACCTCTTGAGTGCTGACAAGGCTGCGAGTGGCTTCCTGACGCAACGCCACAGCAGAATTATTTGGAAATTGACGGTGACCTATAAAAATGCAATTCTCATAAATATTTTGCTATACAGTAAATACAATAGTGATACTAAAAGCAGATAAAGTAGTATTTACATTACTATACAGTGTGTACAATACAGTGGTTCAACAAAATCTACATGAGAACATATCGGTTGAGCCGCTTCGTGCCGTGATAAACCATTTAGGTAATCAGTATCCCGGGCGATGGATTGCACATAATGGACCTGTATCATGGCCGGTGCGATCGCCCGATCCTACATCGTATGCCTTCTGCTTGTGGAGACACATGAAGGAACGCGTGTGTTCCCAACGGAACGAGACAATACTGCGGAATGCAACTGTGGCTGCAGGAAATGCGATCCATGATATATCGCACATCTAACGAATGCGACAGTCGTAGTATAGGACTGAACTGTATTGTGAATCTGATGGTGAACACTTTGAACATCTCCTGTGAATGTATGTTGCACTATCCAGGTCATTAAAACGCCCTAATAGTAGGTAGCCTCTGCTGACCTTTCTCTGTCCGCATATCGATAACGAAGAGGTCTGGGCGAAACTTTCTTCCCAGACGTACCGTTTCGTTTTCAGTGTAGATTCCGTTGAATCACTTTACTGCACAAAATTAGGAACGACTATGAATAAACACAACAAATGAAGTTTTCTAAAATGTATTTCGATATTTTAATTCAGTTTTCACTTTTAAAAAATCATTAGTTAAGCGTAAAAAAAATCAAAACGGCGCGTGGTCTCATCGGACAATACAAAAAAGTATTTCCTATAAGCACTGAGGAAATGCTTACAAAAATTAGGATGTTTGTGTTTAAAAATTTAGGATGTTTTTGCTGGACTGATTTAAATAAACAAGTGATTTTTTTTAAAAAAAATAAAAATCATGAACTTAAATCAATTCTGCAAATGAAATAATTTGCATCTGAAAATAATTGAACGTTTATTCAGTTTCATTCAAAAATGAAGACTGTTTTCTAGGTTTAAAAAGGAACACAATACGTAAAGCAATAAAGAAGAAAACATCATGTAATACTGATTAAGTGGTGACTACTTTACGAACTTGAACTTCATTTATGGCCTTTAGGCATCAACGGCTCAGGCCGGGATAGGGGAGAGGAGGGGAGGAGAAAGGATTCGGGAAGGTGTCGACCAGGGCCTATGTTGAAGGTGCCATCCCGGCATTTGTCTGATGTGACTGAGGAAAAACCCTGAAAAAACTGTCAGGATGGTCAGCCGCTGGGATCGAACCCAGGACCTCCCAAATCCTACACCAACGCTCTACCACTGAGCTACGGCGACTCGGTAAGTGACTATTTTAGTAACCTAATTTTCTCTCATGAAAGCAGGTGTTGATTTAACAACATTCCTCGTTTTTTCAATTAAAGTTCAACTTTATTGCTGGACTGTAATACACCACAATCCACTGACTGACACAGAGCGTAACAACATAGCCATATTCCACTTCTGTAGTTGAAATGTAGTTATTGGCAATATCTCATATTTTTTAATGAATTAACTCAAAAGGGTAATTTCATATGATATCAACAAATCTTAAAAATTAAAGAAAGATGCGCTACTTTTAGAATTCGTGAAAAAGATACACATTCATTCTATCATGTTAGCAGAGACGAAATTTAGTTTCGCAGTTTGTTTCATCTTACCAGTCGATCGTAGCAGCCATTTCTCATCGGGCATGTGTGTGTCATAGAGCGTTTACAGAGATTTGCTAAAACCTGTATTACAAAATGTATAGCAAAATTATAAGCCTGGGATTGGTGTCACTGGAATAGTACAGGACTAGATTGTCACATAACATTGGTATTTGAAAGAAAAGTTTCGAGGCAATGTGGCGGCGCGCCGCTTTTGATATGCGGAAAATAATACAGTCAATATTGTTTTGTGACAGCATTCAAAGAGCATACGTTTTCATTTTGTTATTTAAACACCTTTGGGTGGGACAAAAGTTTAAAATAGGACGGGGGGAGGATCCAATTGTGCGAGCAATAGCCTAGGCTTGTTTAACGTACTTACGGTTAAGTACTAATACACGCCAATATAACAATATTATTTTCAGATATTTCTCTTAGCCCCTACATCACTTTCTGTGCCCTTAAAAACTGACAATTTTTCAAACCACTGAACTTTATCGCTAATTTTAATTTTTTGTCCCACCCAAAGGGCTTTCAATAACAACATGAAAATATGGCGTTTCCTTAACACCACTCCCGCACCTGTCCATTTTCCTTCCTCCCAGTTGAAAACGCAACTGCGAAACGTACTAATTTTCTAGAGTGTTTGTGAAGTTCGTGTTCTCCTATCTCAAGATTTCACTATGTAAGGATCCTTTTTTTCTACCTTGTTTACCATAACATGAAAACGTATGTATTCGAAGGCCATCCACTTAGCTACAGTTACACATTTCAGCTTAAAATAACCAATTCAAGTATATGTAAAATATTACCAAAGTGGTAGAATCAAGTAATCCCGCATACCAGAAGCAGCGCGTCGCCATATTGCCATGAAATGTCCTTTCTTTCAAATACCAATTTTATATGACAATCTAAATGACACCAATCCCAGCTTTGCTATACGTTTTGTAATACAGGTTTTAGCAAAGCTCTGTAAATGACGCACACATGGCCGATGAAAAATGGCTGCTACGATCGAATGGTAAGATGAATCTACATTTCGTCTCTGCTAACATGATAGAATGAATGTGGAGCTTTCCACATTTTTAAAAAAATAGTGCATTTTCCAATTTATTTTTAAGATTTGTCGATTTCATATGGAATGGCCCAAAAGACAAAAGAATTCTTTTCACTTCTGTTGTTGGCGTAGGAAGTATGCAGATGAAGAAATGCCTGTAACATGACATTTTCCACCAAAAGTCCTCATGATCTCCACCGCTGTATTGCATATACCATTCGCAGTACTTCTGCAGCAAACACTGAATACTGAACTAAACTGATTCTGGAGCTCCTGCGTAGCCATGTGGTTACCGCGCTCGCCTTCGGTGCGAGGGGTTCCGGGTTCGATTCCCGGTGGGAGCTCCATTTCAGAGTAACGTTTTGGATTGCCCATACCCGGATTGCTGGTGTGGGTTGGTGTCAGAAAGGGCATTCAGCCGTAAAAAATCTGCCAAAACCGGAACCTGTGGAATACGCTGACCCCATCTCTCACATGGGAAAACCATCGGAGACACTGATTCTAACACTTTATTTATGTAAATAAGAATCAAGTACTATTAATGTGTCAAAGAATTTCACGGTAGATTTACACTCTTTTGCAGTTGGACTTTTTTTTTTAAGCTCCATTATATTAACCAAATGGCTTTCGAAGTATTTTCTTTCTACGAAGAGGGATTTAAATGAAAACCTTAAAAATGCTTTAAAATTATTTTACGAAAACTCAAGGTAGATGTAAGCTAGCTAGATTTGTTATACATCAACTTTTGTAGTAATAATTTGTACATTTATTCTTTGGCAAAACTTCATGTGTGATGTTATAAGTATAGTTTTACAGATGGCGGCTGCACTTTGCTCGTGCACCACAGAAGACTGACTTCTGTAACACTTTGAGTACTGGATAAGTGGAAACTACTAAAGAATGAAGAAGTATATCTGTCGGAAACTTGTTTGGGTTACATAAAAATGTGAAGATTTTTATTTATGTCAAATAATATTCTTCTTCGGTGAATGTTATTAATAGAACCGCCATCTTTAGCCGTACTAATGACGTCACACATGAAATTCTGCCAAATAATAAGTACACAAGCTATCACAACAACAGTTGATGTAGAACATATATAGCTTACATCCTTCTAGTCTACAGTTCATGTAAAAAAAATCATTTAAATCACCCTTGTAAAAATGAACACTTTTTACGCGCGGAAGGTGATTATTATAAATGTCCAATGATCTTCCTTCGAAGATGTTCCTCTACGCTTTTGCTGCAAAGCTTTTTAGCATCAACCTGCTATTGTCATCAGACAATCACGTCGAAGAGTAAGTAAATGTGTGTTTAAGTTGTAAATTATGCTGTATTTGTGTGTATGTACAACATAAACTGTTAGGTGTGTAGCAAAATATTGACTAGTTAACTAAGACACTTGTTTAAACTTGAGATTTAAGTTTCAACTGTTTTATTTCTGTGTTACCGAAACCTGGGAGGAAAAGAAATTTTGTGTGAAAATACCTGAAATGTAGAAAGTAATCATTGTATGAAAGATTGTACAAATTGTAATGACAATCATTTTAATACTAATTGCCGCGAACTCTCTCTACTCTCAACATGTTACAAAGTGTTAATATTCTGCTCACACGCCTCACCATATAAGTAGATGAAATAATTTGAGATCACCAATGTGGATTTAGAAAAAATATATCAGCGTTGATTCATATTTATTTTTTCCTTGAGACAAATATTTGACAAGAAGTGAGAATACAATGGGACGGTTCACAAGTTATTTATACATTTTCATCGGCTCGAAGATCCCGGGTTCGAGTCCCGGCAGGGGCATGGGTGTGGATTTTAACAGCTAAAAGCGAATCGTGACGGGCCGAAGTCCAAAGTTACTAGACTGGCCAATATAAAAATAGTTTTTTTATTTTTTATTTATTGATACATTTTAAGAACTAACTGTACCAACAGAGAAAAACTACACAGCCAGTAAGCATGTGTGTCAGAGACTCCATAAGCAGAATATGTGTAGGTAATAATATGTCAGATAGTTTCGAGATTCGCAGCGGATTTAAGCAGGCCTTGTCACCACTACTGTTTACCTCTGCGTTAGAATATGCGATTCTAAAAATAAAAGAACCAAAACGGACTAACATCTTATGGCTTAAAGCAACTGTTCGTGTACGCGGATGATGTAGATTTCATAGGGAACGATATAGATGGACTACAAAGTAACACCGATGTCTTAGCAGAAGCTTGCGATGAGATAGGTCTACAGGTAAATATAGAGAAAACAAAATATATGATAAGTGAAAACACAGAGAATACATACCAATTAAGAATGAGAACATTGAGGAAGTATATGAATTTAAATACTTGGGAGCATACGTAATTAACAAGAACTAGGTCACGGAAGAAATAAAAAGTAGTTTAGCATCGGGAAACGCATGTTTCTATCAAGTACAGAAACTCCTAACTTCGCGATTAATATCAAGAAAGCTGAAATTAAAAATACACAGAACAGTTTTTCTGCCGGTAATACTTTATGGCTGCGAAAGTTGGAAGTACGATCCTGGCAGTTGAACATAAATTACGAGTGCTTGAAAATAAGGTTTTGAGAAAGGTATACGGGCCGAAACGGAACGAGATGAGAATGGAGGAGGCTGCATAATGAAGAACTCCACAGACTAAGATTCACCAGATGTTGTAAAAATAATAGAATCACGAAGACTACGATGTGCAGGCATGTAGCTCGGATGGGGGGAAACGAAGGTTATATTCCATCATGGATGGAAAGAGGCTGCTGGGAAGACAGACACGTGGTTGGGATTACTACATCAGAAGAGATCTTCGAGAGGTAAATGTTCAAGATGAAAATTGGCTTGATCTTGTCCTGGATAGAATGCAATGGCGAAAGTTTGTTACTGCGGCGATGAACTTTCGACTGGTTCCGTAACCCACAGAGTGAGTGAGTTAATTCTGTGTTCAATTAGTCTGTTTTTAGGGGCATATCTTAAGTGTGTAGTCTGTTCGTGTTTACGTGTCCGAAGCATGTTATCAATAAAAGGGTCCAAGATTTGTTTGATAATATACTTGGGTCAATGGGAGGATTTTATATTTGGCTTGAGAATGGAAATTTATTCCGCCCTAATCACTTCATTGTTTCAGTGTTCCCCCCTTGCTTCCTCAGTTAGTATCTGCTTCCAACTTACTTCATCCTGAGCCACATTCTATTTACTATTACTGCTTCAGTTCACAGTCCACTTTAATTTGTATACTTCAAAGGTAACTGCTACCTCTACCAAATCATTTTATTGAGTTATCTAAATCTTTGAGGGGAAAATATTTACCTGTTGGTCCCTGAACATCCAATGGCACAATCTCTACATCGGGGGACCCAACTGAGTCTGGTAATGTAGTCTCTTGGTTACTGCAAAGATTAAAGAAAATAGAAATTGAAATAAATTCCATATATATATATATATATATATCCTCACACACTCAACCCACTCAAAAATCCAACCCACCCAGTTCCATCCTAAACTAGCCAAGGTCAAACAAATCCTACACTCTAATTTCCACATTCTCCAATCTAACCCAGACATAAGATCAATATTCCCCACCAAACCTAGATTAGTTTTTCAACATCCACCAATTCTTAGAAACATCTTGATCCGTACGAATCCCTCCTTGCCACCACCCCAAATCGGCGATCATACATGCCAGACCCTCCAGATGTAAGGTCTGCTCCAGTTTCATCACTTTTCCAACAATCACTATCAATACTGCTAATGGTCGGTACAGTCTGCCACACCCCTAATGTTATATACATCCTAACTTGCAAGTTCTGTGATGCCTTTTATGTGGAGGAAACAAGTTGTGCTCTAAACATTCGTAGTAATAACCATCGTCACTTCTGTACTATCAACAAACCGGATGCCAAAGTTTCCTTGCACACCGAGTCCAATTTTGATCTATCTGTCCTGGTTGCCATAATCCACATTTTACCTCCTACGACCAGCACCCCAACACGCCGTCTGTGGGAGAATGCCTTTATTCATGGTTTGAACGCGAAAATAAAACCTGGCCTTAACCTTCAATAACTCTAAGCTTCTCTTTTCCTCTGCATTTTCAACACATTTCCATCCACGATCCCACCCTGTACTTACACGTTATATAGTTATTATTATTTCAAGTTCCGGAAATCGACGCGCTACGGCAGTCAGTTGTTCTCCAGTTTTGATGCTTTGTCCGCTACGTGTCGCCACTGTCCTTGAAACGTGTACTTTGTGAACACGTGAACATCACTCTCTTCCTCTATACTCGAAAACGTGTATAGGCACGAAATATAGTAACTTTTTATACGTGAATATGTGTGTGATCTAATACGAAACTATAAGCTGTATTATCCTTTTCTTCCCCGTTCATTTGTCTTAAATTTACCATATATATATATTGCACGCACGTTAAATGTACAGTGTGTCCTTGAAATAATGGGGAAAACTTCGGGAAGTAATTATTTACATAAAAACAAGAAAAAAAGTTGTTTTTAAGAAATTTCGACGCATACGTAGTTTCGGACTACAGGTGCTCAAAGTTACGCCGGCATTGTCACAAAGGGGATTATGTCATAGCTCGTCACATAATGACGTGTAGTACCTAATACAGCTAATTAAGTTATGTTTGCGATTAGCAAATGCAGCTTAAAGGGGATTTCTATCCTCGCTCCTTGACAAAAATATTAAAGAAAACCATTGCATTTTACATTGTGAGAATGCAATCACGACTGTCACTCTATCCCTAGAATAACAGTGCTGTCTAAAATCTACAACAGTTTACCTTCCTAATATTGAAAGTCGCCGCGGTGTTAGAGCCGGTGTGCGATCACGGACAAGCAGCCTACCATTGGTTGCTGACAGTGTACCACAATAGAAACCATCCCCGCTGTTCCTCCCACGAGTACATAAAGCGTCTCTTTTAGGCGGAGCCACACCAGTTCTTAGACCGTGAGTACTGAAGGAAGTATTCGAGCTTAGCCTATACTCCAATTCAAACTCAAACTACTTTCCATCTGTTCATATCGGGACCGACTAGAACTAATTAGCTGTTCCAACTAAATAGACGCTCTTTACTTTCAATCTTTATTAACAAAAATTACTTGCAAATTGATTCTTATTAAAGTATATGATAAAATTATAAACAACGTCTTCGTCGTATCAAATTCCGTGCAAAAATACTAGACTTAACAAATGTTATCAATAATAATACAAATGTTCAAACCGAAACCATATTGATACAGCACTTGCTATCCACAGAAGCACAGAGCTAATCACGAAATTACAAGAGAATAAATGATTTAAAAGAACAAGCAGCACTATGGTTACTCCGTCTGTTGTGGTCAGGTGACGGGTGTGCCGGACGGCCTAGTAACACTGGAAATGTTGAGCAGCAATTCAGACCCTGCTCGGGCCGCGGTGGCTCAGTAGTAGAGCAGTCACCTCTCGTGGTTGGGGATCTACGTCCAATCCCGGTTCGTGCCCATGTGGTGGACAAAGAACGTGTGCATGGGTTTTCTCGAGGTTCTCCCGGTTCCTCCCCACTTTCTTTATTCCACCAATTCCGCTATCATCATCCATTCGGCCTGAGCCGAAGTTGCCTAAAAGCCTTAAAAGAATACTTTAAGATTAAATCCTGCTCAGGCAAAATAGTGAGACCATCCTAATGGGGCTGTAAAACAGACAGATGATTACTATGCTGAGAGTATCCTACAACTTTTCGTGACGTCACTATATATCTGGTGTAGTAAAAAGTAATCCATTATTTTTGCATGTCATTGAAGGCTTGACTTACCATAGTTAGAATGATCCGATTTAGGTCACATATGCGCCGTTTTGTTCGATAACGTGTTGCCATTTGGAAGGTAATATCATGATGCCTCTCTCATAGAAGCCCTTGTCCCTATTGGCAAAAAAATTGAGACAGTCGATTTTCACAAGCCTCTCTTGAAGCGAATTTTTCACCAGCAAACGTGTTCGCCATGGACAGGAACAGATGGTAATCACTCGGTGCCAGGTCCGGACTATAAGGTGGATGCATAAGAACCTCCCAACCAAGCTCCCGGAACTTCTGGCGAGTCACTATCGATCTGGCGTTGTCCTGGTGGAACACAATGCCTCTCCTATTGGCCAAAGCTGGGCGCTTCTGGGCGATTTCTGCCTTCAGACGGTCCAATCGTTGACAGTTTAGTTCCGAGTTAATGGTTTGGCCGTAGGGGAGCAGCTCATAGTAGATAATTCACTGCCAATCCCACCAAACACACAGCAAAACCTTCCTGGCCGTCAATCCTGGCTTGGGCACCGTTTGCGCCGGCGCACCGCGCTTCGACCACGACCGTTTTCGCGTGACGTTGTCGTAAGTGATCCACTTTTCATCACCAGTCACCAACCGCTTCAGAAATGGGTCGCTTTTGTTGCGATTCAGCAGCGATTCGCAGATGGAAATTCGGTCCATGAGGTTTTTTTGCGTTAACTCGTGTGGCACCCATACATCAAGCTTCTTTGTGTATCCAGCCTTATGCAAATGGTTCCACACGGTTTTTTGTGCAATGTTTAGCTCTTGGGCAATCGAAACAGTGCTTACATGACGGTCGGACGCGACAATGTCCATGCTTTTATCGACATTTTCGACACTTGGCCTTCCAGTGCGTGGTACATCTTTGACGTCAAAATTACCGGAACGGAATCGACGAAACCAAAATTGCGCGTGATTGGCTGTTACAGTATCAGGACCATAAACACTATTCACAT
>JAGDQP010001660.1:61552-76022 GCA_022664845.1 Lepisma saccharinum
CTTTATCGAAGAAAAACTGTAAAATATAGCGTATTTTCTCTTTGCTAGTGTCCATTTTGACGCGCGCTCACACAACACTGAGTCAACTCATCACAACTATCTGAACAGTGTTTGTAGTACGCAATCTCATCGTTTGAACGCCATCTCGTTGAACCCGATCGGACTTATACAACGCGAGATACAGATCACTGAAGCCATTTATTGGCAAAATAATGGATTACTTTTTACTACACCAGATATTAAGCCCAACTAGTTTGAACTATGACGTCATCCATTAAGAATAACCAACTTGGTTGGTTATGAGTACCCGCAGTAGCGATTTTACACCTTCCTCGTACGGGGCTATTCTAAAAGTGAAGAATTCGAGCATAAAATACTCAAACCCAAAAGGATATACAAAAGACTGGAATTAGGTACCGAAATCTTTATTTAATTAGCTTTTAAGTATAATAATATTGAACTCTGTTTAGAAATCCTGACATGTGTGTTGACAAACAACTGATGTTACACTAATACATTCGCATTTCGTGTATGAAAATATCCATATAGAAATATGGCATTATACAGGGTTTCTTCACGTAATGTTTTGCTTCATTTTACATCTCAAGTTACTTGCAATTCATGTCATTAATTTACTTAATTCGTAATTCTCGTCAAACCACCTATCTGACATCTCTTAGGTGAAATTAATTATCATGATAGTGCAACAGCTCACCACAAAACAAAAGCAATCTATCCAGTGGTGTGTAGAACAACGAGAATGCGAAGCAATAACGCCTTTCAGGTAAAACATCACGTAATCTGTAGTTTAAACCTAAACTAGCTCGTGTACAAATCAAAACAATCAAACCTACAACTAGAGAACGCAACCTAATCTAATCTAACGTACGTTTACTTGTACTTGTAGGCTACAAGGACCCATATTTGAGTTTTTCCTCATTTTCCTCAGTTTCACCTTGTATGGCGGAACCTATAATTATCTTGGGCTCCGAACTACGGCCGCGGCTTGCACATACCATGACGTGAGGGCTCCCCCACCCCCCATCAATACACACAAAAATAGAACAGGTCCGCTCCAAGCCTCCCAATTCCACAGTACTTACACACCGTTACCGACTGAGGTTCGTATACAGCTTTACTTCTACATACACTCACATTTAATTTCTAATTCACGAAAAAATACAAATAAACCCGAAAAAGCCCGATTCAACCCGAAAGCCCCACCTGGCCTAGATTTGCAAGCTTCCTTTTTTTTTTCAAAGCCTGCCACACAGTCACTTCCGATAACATAATATATTTCTATAACCTGTATTTGTATAAGTAACAACTGGATACACAATTGCATTTATATTTATATATATGTATATATATAAGGTAAATTTATGGTAAGAAGGAAGGGTACTAACAGTTTATTGTTCCATAGGCGAACACACACACTTAAACATTAGTATATAAAGAGTACTTGCGATATTTCAGTATTAATACCGTAGACTTGCTGTAGAGGAAGGTAGACGTACACACGTGGATACAACAAAGAATAGGACGACAGAAGCGACACGTAGCGGACGACGCATCGTTTGGAGAACAGTTGACTGCTGTATGGCGCGTGGAATAATTGACAACTGTACAGTGTGTAAGTCCGGGATAGGATTGTGGAAGAAAAAGTGTTGAAAATGCAGAGAAAACGGGTTAGAGTTATTGAAGGTTAAGTCCAGAATACATTTTCGCGCTTCAACCATGAATAAAGGCCCCTTCCCACAGACAGCGTGTTGAGGTGCTTGTCGTAGAGAGTAAAATGTGGATTATGATAACCAGGGAAGATAGATTAAAATTGCTGTTGTGGGACTCGGTGTGTAAGGAGACTGGGGTACCCGGTTTGTTGACAGTACAGAAGTGACGATGGTTATTAATACGAATGTGGAGAGCACAACCTGTTCCCTCCCACATAAAAGGAATCACAGAACGTGCAGTTAAAGGATGTATATCGCGGTGTGGAATGTACCCTTGGTATTTAGGGTGTACCGGCCATTATTCAAACGATGTTACGTGTCGCTACTGTCGTCCTAGTCCAGGGTTCCCACTCATTTGCCAAGATCATATTCACTGACTTTTCCAGGTTTTCCAGCACTACTCAGAAATTTCCAGGAACCCCATTTTGTATATATATCATAATTCCATGGGAAAATAAAGATCATAGTTCCATGAAAATAGATACATCAAGCCGGCCGGGTGGTCGAGCGGTCTGCGGCGGTAGGCTATCGACTCAACGGTCCCGGGTTCGAGTCCCGGCAGGGGCATGGGTGTGGATTTTAACACTTAACAGCTAAGGGCAAATCGTGACGGGCCGAAGTGCAAAGTTGCTAAACTGGCCCATATAAAAATAAAGTTTTTTTTTATAGATACATCAAAATATCTCACTGTATTCTTTTCTTAAATTGCTTCATGGTTGACACATTAGCCTCCAAGGAATTTCAAAAACGATCTAACATTAAATACCTGCTGTAGCTAAATAAACTTCAAACAATAAGCTATCAAATTCCCTGATTTTTCCAGGTTTTCAAGACATTTTTAGTGAAATTCCCAGACTTTTCCAGGACCTTTTAGTGCTAAGCTGGATTCCCTGACTATTCCAGGTTTTCCAGGTGAATGGGAACCCTGTAGTCTTTTGTTCTATCCACGTGTGAGCGTCTCTCCTCCTGTACAGCAAGTCTACGGTATTAATACCGAAATATCGCAAGTACTCTTTTATAATAATATTAGTGATTAAGTGTGTGTGTTCGCCTATGGAACAATATTCTAAGCTGTAAGTAAGTACCCTTATTTTTTACCATAAATTTACCTTTAATTGCCTTCCCGGCTGTCCTTTGTGTTATATATACATATACATATATATATAAGGTAAATTTAAGACAAATGAAGGGGAAGAAAAGGATAATATTTACAGCTTATAGTTTCGTATTAGATCACACATATTCACATATAAAAAGTCACTATATTTCGCGTTTTACACGTTTTCAAGTATATAGGAAGAGAGCGAAGTTCACGTGTTCACAAAGTACAAGTTTGAAGAGACAGTGGCGACCACGTAGCGGACAAAGCATCAAAAAAAAAAGATAGATTTTTATATGGATAGATCGATTAATGGGCAGTATTTGAAGGAAGTGTAATATGAAAGATTTGGGTAAATAATACTATTAACAGTGATAGAAGTAGTTGTATTAGCGATAGTAATAGTAGTGGTAGTAGTAATACTGTTAGTGTTACCAACATATTTTATTGACCCAGCACCAGTGGGCGAGCTAACCAGATAGTATATACGTTCCCGAGTCTAACAAACTTTTCTCATGACCAGCACAAGATACAAAAAAATCACGGCTTACCTTGAGCAATTCACTTGGTCTAATCTGTCGTTGCAGCCACTCCCGGAAGAGTTTCTACTAATCATAACAGGACTATAGGATTCATTTATTTCAACCACTGCTTCTCGATCTGTACTCTCTTCTGTTTGTTCAGGAGCTGCCATACTGTTCTCACCATGATCTTCTGACGTCTCTTCGTGCTCATCGTCTAAAATAACCACTTCACAATCATCTCCAACGTCTGGAACTTCCGGCCCACTCTGAGTACTACTTACGATAGGAACACTGGTGTCAGAGGCCTCAGCCCCTTTTTCGTAAACAACTGATATTTCATCTTCATCATCACTTATATCTATACTTTCAATTCTTGTTGACACTGGTTTATCGCGAAGTCCAACAAAAGATTGGCTTCGCGCACTATTTCCCGGTGCCTTCAAGGCAACGTTTTGTACATTATCTCGCCCAGCGGGACGATTTACACGTCTTTCAGAACCACTCTGAATATTGCAATTATTATTACTACTTTCTAACAGCCTCAAATTGGACTGGATTACTGGTGTGATAGTCAATAAACTATTTGTATTCTCTGAACTGGAATTGGTGGACTCAGCAGGCGATCCAATGTGATGAGATCTCCCTTCTTTACGAACGGTTCCGTCTTTACAAGAAACATTTGATTGTGCCGATACAACGTAGTGGTCATTTGACACCCTCTGCACGGTAAATTCAGTCGGCAGAGGTGATAGGCACTCGAATACTTCAGCTTGTGCAACGCGCGATACCTGTTTAACGTTTATTGGATTCACTATATTACTGGTAAGTCCCCGATTTGTATCACATGTTCCTACTAAATTAATGATGGCTTCTTGCTTGCACACGCGACCATTGCTATTATTTACATCGTCGCTGCACGTAACCGTACAAGGAACATTGCGTTTGTCTACAAGACTACGGTGTTCGGGATTGTTGTCTAAACAAATTGGTCGCCCCATCATCGAACCGACCACTTTTGCTGTAAGTTCACGTATCTTCCGTAGTTTTCCTGGCTTCGATATTCCAAGTCTCTTAAACCTTCGAGTTCGGTCCGAGAGCTCTTCCGAATCTTTAGTCAAGTTCGTAGTTTGTAGTACACGATTTCGTGTTGCACCCGGCTCACGTGTTTTGGAATGTGTAGATGGTTGAGAATTACGCTTTCCAGAACTCCTGCTATCCAATATGACCACGCAATCGTCTTCTTGTGAAGAAGTTTTATCACTTACACCAGAACCGTTCGTTCTAAGAGATTTTAAAACTAACGAATAAAAAGCCTTTAAATCTTTATTATGATTTGTAGCAGTACTGTTCTTCTGTGACAAACCACCACTGGATTTGTTTTGAATTTCACCTCGATTTTCATCACGTCTTGGTTGATTCAAACTTGTTGTGACGCACATGGGGGGGCCCTTCACGGAGTTGGTAGAACTTGAAGGCTCTCGTCGCTGACCAGTGCATGAATTAGAACTGGTTTGCAACGCTGATAACTGAAAAAAAAAAAAAGTAAAAAAGTAAGTACTAAACGAACTTGCACTCATAAGGACTTTTAGTTAAGATCACGTTACCTTAACGAGATCACGTTACCTACATCATGATTCTGTCTTTTCCACACATTTGGGTTTTATACTCAAGCAACAATAAGTAGCGGGTTATCTGCACGCAGAAAGAGGGGAAATTCCCTCGGCTATTTTCATCTTTTTTCTGTATTACAGATATAAATTGATGTGTTAAATATGTTCAAATCAATTGTGGTTATCTGGTGACTGCTGTAAACTGCATTTACGCCCTCTAGAAACAACACAAGATTATCTGTTGTAGTCTATACTCCACTTCTTCCGAAGTCGCTTTCCCTTTCCTCTTTTAGTAACAAATAACACACAGACTGGAAGTAATTCACTATTTTTAACCTGACTAGTAAATACAGCACGGAGTTGAAACCTCAGGGTTGCAGCTGGTTCCCTGATTTCCCTGACATGATACATCTGATTTCCTTTGTGAGTATCCTACCTACTGACAGATGAACAAATCTGAGTACTCCCACCTACACAGTAAAGACGGTAAAATGAAACTATAGGAAGCTGTTAATAGTGAAACACACCAAGTGTTTGAAAATAATTTCATTACTTTTTTAAAAAAAAATCCCCTACCAGGTGAAGGTGAAAGCGGAAGTGCATACCAGATTTAAAAAAAGCTAAGTATAGTTTCATAGATCAAAGGAGCTGAACTGTCACGTACTCAGGTTGTTTCCATAGCTTCTAAAAGGTATAGAAATAAGTTTACTATCGTATAGGAATTAATACTGATTAGTCATAAAATGGGTTTTCAAATCTTCGATGGGGTATGGCCTTACAAGAGAGAAATATTTATTACATCACATTAAGTACGTAACAATTGGGGTATTTCACTTCCTACAGTTCACCTGATTAAAATCATCTTTAGTTCAGTTGTTTTCTAAAACGAATAGCCCTCTTAACCCTCATTAAAGTCACTTCTTCCGAGTTGAACAGACGTTTGATTTCCGAATTAATGGCTCTGAACGTAATTTATTTTATTTTTTTCCTCGGGCTATTTGATTTTTATATGTCTTTCGTTGGGCGATCTTAATGACACCCTTGGAATCAGTCACCTTATTTTTCTTCTTTTCCCTGATAAATTACAGAAAATCCAAGTTTCTTTTCCCCTAGTTTCCCGATTTCTCGCACAATTTTTAAATTCGCTGATTTTTCTGATTGTTGGCAACCCTGAATATAATACAAACCAACTGACGAACTCTTTGTAATATTCCAATATGATACATAACATATAATAATTTATTTAATGGTTCACTATTGTATCTACGTTCAATTGTTTCGTTATTAGAAAATGCACTAAGGTTACGCTACCCACTGATTACTTACTGTTGCTGTGCATGTATCTTGACGTAAGTTATCTTAATACGTTTACCTGCTCAGGTAGCGCATCTGACAACGAATCGGACTACCCGGGTTCAAATCCCGGCCACAACACTGGAGACTTCTGTCGCAGTGTTTCCATGCCTGGCGCTCTGAGGTATACTCAGCCTCCTATCTAATTGAGTACCGGAGTGTCCTTCGTACTCCTGGGCACCTTGGGAAGGTAAAGGTGGTCGAGCGTGGGACTGACCACCTCACTTGGTACCGTAGGTTAAGAAAATGCAAAGCACTATTTGCACATCCCCCATGAGCCGTTCACGGCGCGTGCGTATCGCACATGGGATGGCTTTACCTTTACCTTCAACATGGTACACTTTCGTCGCTGCGATCGTATCGTTTAACAAAATACCGATTAAAAACACGACAAGTTTCGCCAAATAATGCACATTGAAATCTTTAGATGAAAAAGGTAGGTTAAAAAGTTGAGAGAGTAAAAGAAATCGTCCGCAGATATGGCCTTTGTTAGTTTTCTTTGCAGGTGGAATCAAAAATGGCAGTGCTGAGCGGAAACAACGAAGGTGCAATATTGCCACAGTGTGTTACAAAATGGAATACTTTTGCCAGATCCTAGAACAGAAGGACTTCGATGAACAACTATGTGTTTGGTTATGTATGGGAAGTTACGGATATAAATATATTCATTATTATTATTATTAAAAGTGTTGAAATAAATGTTTAAAAAATATGTTGTTGTTGTTGTTGGATTGCATTTTATTTATGATATCAAACCACGATTTATTTAACATGATTTGATCTAAATTTAGTGCAGGTTGTTTCTTGTGAATAAGGATGCTTCCATAAACCATTCGCTCTTTATGAGAATCTGATTTGTACAATATCTTGGCATCGGTTATTTCATGTGTGGCAGTTTTCAGGTGTTGTGAAAGGCCGGATGTGGGATTTTCATTCTTTTTGGCATCTGTAATGTAATCCGTGACCCTGGTGTTAAGGTTCCATTTGGTCACTCCGATATACACGTCCTTGCACTGGCCACTCCACAACCTGTTTTTTGGGACATAGTAACTTTTTAACTGGGTAAGAATTTTATTTAGTGTTTTTTTGGAGTTTTACGCCGGGTTTCAACTTATTTTTTATAAAACCTGTTTTCAGTCTATCGATAACAGGTTGGTACAAAAACATTTCCTTAATTTTTCTGAATTTCCTTCTTGGTATTCCTGAATATAACACAAATCAACTTACAAACTCTTTGTAATATTCCAATATGTTACACAGCGTATAATAATTTATTCAATGTCTCGCCAATAAGTTATATTAATAATATTTTAATATTAGTGTCAAACTGTGATATTTGTACATAGTAACAAAAACTTGCATCGCGACTATAGTTTAAAAGTAATTCTCGTATATATTCTAGCCTGAGATATAACTTTTGAATAACATTTTTATTATTATTATTATTTATTTCCTAATATACAGAACCACTTAATATACTGACCGCTGCCAGCTACTAGGCTTCACACTCTAAGACAGTCACGGTATTCATTTCAAACTGAACTTTATTTAAGGTCTTTGGGCAACTTTGGCTCATGGGCGAATTGGTGAAAAGAAGAAAATGACAGGGCAAGAGAAAAACTCCAAGAAAACGAACGCATACGATGTTTATCCACCACAAAGTCCACATGATACATGCCAGGATCGAACCGGGGAACTCATGCACCAGAGGTCAGCGTTCTACTACTGAGTGACCGTAGCACCCACGTATTCATTTTGAATATATATGTGAAATCTTTTGGATACGCAAAGCAAAACAGATGGAGTTTGCAAGCTGTCAAGAACAAGTAACCTTAAATACACATGTGAAGTCCCTTTGGATAGGGTAGGGAAAACATGGATTTTAGGAGATAAAAAAGTTGTACACGTACTCCTATAGGAAATAAAGAAGCACGGTATTCTTTGAATTTTCAACTGTTATTACTTTGATTCCTTAAATACTTGCGAGAATATGTAACAAGCAACAACGAGGTCACGGAAGAAATAAAAAGTCGCTTAGCATCGGGCAACACATGTTTCTATTCAGCCTAGAAACTCTTAACCTCGCGATTAATATCAAGGAAGTTGAAACTGAAAATATATAGAATGGTTATTCTGATAGTAACATCTTATGATTGGGAAAGATGGAGTACGACCCTGAAAGATGACATAACATAAATTACGAGTGTTTGAAAATAAGGCCTTAAGAAAGATATACGAGCCGAAATGGGGCGAGATGACCGGAGAATGGAGGAGAGTACATAAAGAACTCCACAGACTGTTTGATTCACTTGATCAATATTACAGTATAAAAATAATGAAATCACGGCGGTGTGGGGAGAATGAAGATTACATTCCATCATACTTGTTAAGTAGGAGGAAAAGAGGATGTTGGGAAGACTGAAACGTCGTTGGTATGACAATATTAGAAGAAACCTTCGGGAGAGAGATATTCATAATGAAAACTGCTAATGGTGTACGTTTGTTACTACGGCAATGAACTTCCGAGTTCCGTGAGCCATAAGTTAGTTAGATTACTTTGATCTCCCGAGCACTACAACCAACGACCTTGGAACAAATACAGTTTAGGACAACGACTGTTAACTTTTAGTTTGTTTCACCGATGATTGAAGCTGTGAGTATATAAAGTCTCCGCAGTGTATAACTAGGGTACTTGCAACTTCATCACGAGAGAAACGACCCCACGACCCCTCCGGTAACATTCGTGTTTTATGAAAATGAACAGATTATTGATGACTTGACTGAATCAGTGGAATGTTGGGAGGTTGTAGTGGGTAATATCAACGGTTCTGTGCTTTCTGTGTTCTCTATGACTGTGTTATTTTTAGCGAGACTTGGTTAAATGAAAATATATCTAGTTCAGGAATACCTTTTTCTCAACATTTTAATGTATACAGAAGTGATCGTGGAAGTCGAGCAGGTGAAGTAGCAGTGTGTATTAATTCTAAGTGGTCGAGTAAAATGAGAGAAGATCTGAAAACTGACTGTGAAATTTTTCGGGCTGAAGTGCGTCTTAATTCAATCAGAAAATTACTAATTGGTTGTTTCTATCGTCCCAGGAAACTGTTAATGGCTTGCAGAGATTCAACACCCACGTTCTTGGCCTCCACGTTCCCTCTTCACGTCGCAAGCTGGCAGATTTGATGTACTTATACAAGAGACTTAATGGGAATCTTAGAACTGGAGAGTTAATATCTAAATTTTATCTCCGCGTTCTCTTGCGTACAACAAAAAATAATAACATGCTTCATTGTGCTACGCCTAGATTAAGTATACTGCAGTGCTCCTTATTCTACAGACTGGTAAATGTGAATAATAATCTCGATTCAAATATTGATATTTTCGGATCTGAAAACACTTTCCGTCGAGCGTTAAATATGAATATCTGAGTTCTTCCTCCTGTGTATTATAACCATGTGTTTATGTTACTTGGTGAGTTATGTGTCCTTTTATTATTTTATTTTAATGTGATTTAGTTCGTAATATTATGTAGTTTTTTTGCAATGTTATTTAGTTCCAGTGTAAAATGGCGATTCCAGCTGTATCTGAAACTTACTAAATAAATATATATTACAGAATAACACCAGTTATCCAAAAATTATGAAAAACAAAGAACGAAAAAGGAGAATGCTTCAAAAACTTAACCCTCTCACCAAGAAAAAGGAAATTAAATTAACATGCGTTACAACGGGTTTTAGTGCATCTTCACAACATTACGATAACAACTTGTAATTGCTTTATGGTTAATATCTGTATACAGGGTTCATACAAAAATATTGAACTCAATTTCCCTGAATTTTCCAGGTTTTCCAGGTATTAATTTTGTAATTTCCAGGTCTAGTGGAAGAAACTAATATATAAATTTTAATAATAATATATTTTTATATTTAAGAATGGCCACCCTTCTTCCAAATGAACAATTGCAATTAAACAAATTTTGTACACACAAAGAAACAGTTAAAATTTAAAATATCCAAAACTATAGAGCACAGATAATCATCACAGTATCCATTTGCAATTGTTCAAGCCATTCCCCTATCCACGCTGTTTTATTGTAACAAAATTCACAATTTTAGTCTTTTATTGTAATTAACAATTTTAGTGTTTTATTGTAACTGTAAAACCAAACTATATAATGCTGGAATCAATGTCAAATATATTAGTTCTAAGAAAGAATAAACAACGTAAAATATAATGTTCTTATACCAAAAATACATTTAAATGTTTTCTACACATTTTTCTCTCTCAATGTAAAAATTCTACATTGGAACATTTTTCCAAAATACTCTCTCCCGCTCCTCTCAAGTCCTTCGAAACTTCGTTCTACAAGTCCTGCAAAACTTTATGGAGCCAGGAATTGTGGTTATATAAATAAGAAATATCAGACAAAAGACAGAGTAGAAAGAGAAATAAAACAACAGAAGTCCCCTAATCATCTTGACAACAGGGGACAAACAATCCCTCCAACCACCCACAAATTGTAAACTTAACTGAATATGAACAAAAATATTTACTCTACAGTTTTTCTTTTCCTGATAATATTTATAGTATTATATTTCGCTAACTGGAATATTTGGAAGTTTCAATTTCCCTGATATTTCCAGGTTTTTTACTACAAAATGATCGATTTCCCTGAATTATCCAGGATTTTTCCTTCCAAAATCAATTTCCCTGAGATTTCCAGATTTTCCAGGTTTTCCAGGTAGTGTATGAACCCTGGTATAATATTACACATATTAATCTTTTTACTATCCGATTAATACATCGGAAAATAAAAACGATCAGGATCCCAATTTTATTATATCTTCCTACGCTGATTTCATGTCGATAATCCCATTTAGTGACCTCTTTAAAACCTAACCTTGGAGTGATGCATAAATCGAAACAAAATGATCAGGGATAGGGTGCGGGAGAGCATGTTGAAAGGCTGTTGGCCACAGCCTAGTTAACACGTACCATCCCTGCATTTGTCTGGTATAACTTAGGAAAAACGAAGTCCATATTAATGAAAAATCACAACATGAAATTAAAACGTACCTGGACGTTTTGGTGCCGATCAACCTGACTTGCGCTGTCCTTGAAGAGTTGTTTCAAAGTGGAAATAGAATTATGGCACGTTTTGTAGAAGTAGTGATACTGATTCAGTTTTGTTATACATCCGAAACAGATAGATTTAGTCAGTGCGTCACTTTCGGATACCTAAAATATTTACAGAAAAAGAAAAGAAATATTAAAAATGTCATATTGTAACTCGATTCATGTAACAAGAATTAGTAAAAAAAAAAACTTACTTTACCACCATACAACATCTGTTATGCTCCAGTAACGAACGTTAACACAAACACACGACTTACATGTGATTATTACTCCAACTGACCAACCCCGCTGGTCTAGTGGTTACCGTCGCTGACTGCTGTGATTTTCGGATCTGCCATGTGATTTTTTTTTTTAAAACCAGAGGGGTCTGGAACGGTGCCCACCTAGCATCGTGATGCAATTGGGCAGCTGCTGTGAATAAAAGACAATGGCGATCACAGTTGAGAGCTTCAGCTCTCCCCTCCCAACCTGTCTGGTCAGCGTGGGAGCAGTAGACCAACTCCTCCCTCCGGGAGAGGCCTCATCCAGTAGTGGATTGAATATGGCTGTAATTATATTACTCCAACTAGCGCACGACAATACTACGATATCATCTGAAATTTAAAAGTCGTCCACAAATGCCTTTCTTGTACCCAGTAAACAAAAATGGAGCAACCAGACAACATGTTGAAGATAAGAATATAAAATAATGTAGTTCCTACTCATTTAAGGACACATGAATTACAGTATGAATAAATGAATAAATTAAGAGATAAAATTGCACCATCGTCATTAGTTTTCTGAGGAAAGCGGCAGGACCTTTAACGTTTATTAAGCCCTCTCCATACATCCTGATATTCCGCTATTATTTCAGTTTTAGTGGACGTTCTAACTTCCTTATGCTGTCAACGATTTCCTTACTTTTTCCTCTTTCAATGCCTTCACACTATAACATGTAGTACACAATCTCTACGCAGCCAATCACTTCCTTTTTCATCTCTTAATTCTTTCCGGTATTGTTGGTCCGTCTACTCTCTTCACCACATCCTCATTACGCATCTTGTGTGTCTACCTTGTGTTTTCCATTCTTCTTCACACCTACATTTTGATAACTTCTAGTGCATGGAATACTCCATACAAAGCGTTTAATCAACTTTTCCCTCATCTCCATGCAGATATTTTCCTTGTTAGTAAATGCCACTTACACCATTGTTGTTCTTGTTTAAACTTCATTCTTCTTCAAATTTTCACTTATAATTAAAGCCCGGAAGTTCAGGCATTTATTATACTTCAAATAGGCAGGCAAAAAGGCATTTATTATTGCTGAAATTGGCAATTAAAAAGGCATTAAAATTTTTATTTTTCTTTGTTTGTTTTTTAATATGACTTTTTTTTTTTTTTTTTTAAGTATCCTATATTAAGCATATCATTCTAAACTACATCACGATGTTTTTTGTTGGTTGTACACCATTGTCCACAGAAGAAAGAGAAGTACACATAAAAGGAAGTATTACTGACACGTTCATATCAACGACAAATTAATTTTCACCTTTAAGTAAACTGTTCCCTTTTTAATTTACTCTGGATCCTTCATTTGCACCCATTACAGATTTACATTTGTTCTGGCATTTCCAATAGTGTGTTGATTGTTTCTCACACAATAAGCTATCGTTGGCACCAAGTTGGTCGCCTTTCTTCTCAAATTTCAATATATTGCTTCTGGCAACGTGGCGTAGTATGCGTGAGCTGCCAGGTCATCAGCCAATGACAGGTCTTAATGCCATAAACTGTACCAGATTCAGAAAATACTGAAGTAGTGAAAGTGACAGTAAATGGGTGACGATACACGAGGTCAGCCTAAATACTTAAAGAATCACTCCTAGTCACAACTTCCTCCCCCTGAACTTACGGCTAGGAGACAGCTTAAGGCGTCAAAGGCAGCGTTCCTATATTTTTGTTTGTGTTTAAAGCCAAATAAATTTAAAATAAAAAAAATGGATAAATACATTAAAAGGTAGAAACCGGCATTACGTTTAGAAATAGGCAACCGAAGGTAAAAAAAAAGCCAAAATGACAAACCTCTTTAAACGCATAATACTTCCAGCAGTCCCATAATTGACATAAACGTAACTGAATGTTTGAATGTACTGAGTAATTCGTATCTCCATAACATAGAAGGAAGTAACTGTGTACTGAATAGATACATCCTTCCCATATTCAGTTCTTGCGTTAATATTCAGAGTCTTCGGTTACGACGATACAAAAACTACACTCAATTACATCCATTAAACTGAATCGAATTTATTTAAGGCCTTTAGGCATTTGCAATTCAAGCCGGGATACGATAAAAAAGATGCGGAAAGAAATCGACCAAGACCTAAGATGAAGGTCCAGGCCGGAATTTGCCTGGTGTAACTGAGGTTAAACCCGGGAAAACCTCAGTCAGGACGACTGGCCGCTGCTGGTATCGAACCCAAGACCTTCTTAATGCGATGTCACCACTTTACCTACTGAACCGCTCGGTTCAATAGCATCCATGAATGAGCAAAAGAATCAATGAATGAGAACACCAAGGTTTTTATATCATGTACACAAATAACTCTGAAACATGGTCTTAGTCCTCTGATATATATTTATTTTAACATCTTTAGGAAACTTTGGCTCAAGCCGAATGAATGATGAAGCGAGGATTGGTGGAATAAACAAAGTGACGGATACCATCATATAAATGTCAAATGCAAATTCTTCTGTAAAACAGCACAAATAACACCAGCAAACAAAATAAAGCAACGATCATTCGTAGAAAACACGTTTTTTTTTAACTAATTTTGGCCTGTCACCGGGAAAAGGACGTTCTTTTCGATTGAAAGTGGATGGTCGGCTAATTCGTAGTAGGCTGAAACTACGTACTCAAAGTTAAGAACACCCCCCTCATAAGTCTTGAATTACAAAAAATTAGTGCCATAGCACATGCCTGCCTCCCTCCCCCCCCCCCTCTCCCCCCCTCTCTCTCTCTCTCTCTCTCTCTCTCTCTCTCTC
>JAGDQP010001660.1:76122-96927 GCA_022664845.1 Lepisma saccharinum
TCTCTCTCTCTCTCTCTCTCTCTCTCTCTCTCTCTCTCTCTCTCTCTGTCTGGAAGCTAAACAACACAACACATCGGAGGAAAGAATGTATGTGATTTTCGGACTCCTCGTTGTTTGTTTAGTAAAATTAATGGGTTACCCCCAAACTTCCGTTTTTTAGGTGCGACAGACTAGTTCTTGCAGATTGAATTTTTTCAATCACAAGATCGAAAATATGATGCGAAGTGACCAAAGGAACGACTTAAGTGCAAACACTGGTACTGTATTAAAACAGGTCAAAATCATGAATATACCCGCGTGCACACCCCTAACATAGAAGCTTCAGATCTCACGCTCCGATCACAGTTTTGACTACAACGGTGACCCCCTATAAAATCGAATCGTTGTATTAGTAAAAAAAATAAACATTTATAATAGTGAAATTTACACAGCTTCTACTAGATGGCAGGATAATGTGCTTTTTAATTACACTTTCGTTAATATCTTGAAGGAAAATGCGTTTTACTTCAAAATGACTTAGAAACCGTAGTAAACGCTGAATACGTAATTAAAGTTACCCGTTAATTGTACAAATATGCATCGGAAAATTTGTCTATTCAGCTCCCTATTCTTTTATTATTATTTTTAATCCTTTAACCTAGCTGGATACAAGCTTCAAGTTGCATTGTAAAACAATTCTGCCATACATTTAATGAGCAGGTAAAGTATTACAGGAAATATAATGAAATACGAGTCGATCACCTTACATACATAAACTGGACTGATAGAAATCAATGCTATTGCGCTCTCGCTCTCTCTCTCTCTCTTTCTCATGTGATCTTTGATGTTTCAATCGTGTAAAAGAAAAAAACATCTAGTTTCATTTTTTTAACCTATTTCCGTGAAGTGCGTACAATTTTGAAGATGCGTATAAGGGTATAACGAAAGAAAATCTAACCTGACTTTTTTACCTATTTCCATGAAGTGACTGAAAAGCTAGGAGATGACCCTCCATGTATAACTTTTCTGAAGCGAACGACCCTGAATGAAATCATGTAATAACAGCTTACTTACTTACTCTATGGTTTACGGAACTCGCAAGTTCATAGCCGCAGTAACAAACGTTCGCCATAGGATTCTATCCTGAGCAAGGCCAAGCCAATTTTCATCACAAGCACCTACTTCTCGAAGATCCGTTCTAATATTATTCCTCCCAACGTCGTCTCGGTCTTCCCAGCGGTCTGTTTCTTTCCGAGTTCCCAACCACGATGGAATGGAATCTTCGCCACCACCCTCCCCGCCCATCCGAGCTACATGGCATGTCCATCTTAATGTAATAATAACGGAAAGCTAAAAAAAAACCTGGCATTGGTACTACTACAAAATTGTTCAATCACTACACGTAATATCTTCCAAAATAAGCAACAGAGCAACGGCCATCCTAATTTATCTACGAAAGAAAACAGTACGAGGAAAGAAAAAAAAATCAAAAATCGGTACAAAAAAATACTTACAGGAATGCTGACGCACAATTTAATCTTCTGCAATACGTCACAGGTTGTTGCTTGACTGCTGAAAATATCTATTTGGTTTCCTCCGGATTCAGCACACAAACGGCATGTCTTTGCTTTCTCTCTTGACAAATCACCCTACAATAAATGAATAGACATAAACATAAACAGGCCCAATTAAATTTATAGTACGTATTAACTTAGGGCTGCCCTGAAACATTGTTCCATCCCGTCGTCATGATATAACAAAAATTAAAATCGCGACTAGTAGAGGCGGTCAAACTTTCAAAACTGTACAGTCTTTATCCCTGATGACAGTGTACTGTCATGTCTAGAGCAAACAAGGGTTGGAGCTGCAATTCTACGAATAATCGCAAAGGCTCCTCTACCTTCATGGTATTTTAGCCATGCAAGCATCATTTTCATAAAATAAGCTAACAACACTGACAACTGCTGTCATTTTACGTACGGGAAAACTCACGGTACTACTTTATTGTGTCAAATAATGTTTATGCTAAGTTTGGGGCAGAGAAGTCTAAGTGAATGGAAGCAATTTGAATTAGTAAGTGGGTTTGCAACACGTAACTACTGAACAATCAAGAGTTTTCCGGCGACTCAGAGCTAATCTAGACAACACCTTTCCAAAGACCCCCTCAGCCACGTCTCTACACCTTATGGTTCATGAGATATATTTTGGGCACGCAAACACGCACAGTATATTGCTATTGCGTCAAATAATATTTATGCCAAGTTTAGCGCTGTTATTTCTAAAATAATGAAAACAATTTGCAAAAAAGTAGTTTGATAGAAAACAGGCTGGCAACACTGGTAATTCGGTTCCTTGGCAATGTAGGCGACCTCAGTGATTTTCTTTTGTGTCGAGTAACATTTACGTCAACTTTAGCGTAGTTAAGTCTAACTGAATGGAAGCAATTTGAAAACTTTTTTTTAAAAAAAAATGGGTTGCCAACACTGGACTACTGCACCAATCAAGACGGTTCTGGTGGCCTTGAACTAGTGTAGCCAAGACCTATTAAAGAGCATCTCTCTATACCTTGTAGTTTTGGGGATTTAATGTTTGGATACGGGCGGACGGACGCCATGAGCGGGAACAAAAGGTTCCTTTGGCCATAGCTTTGCTACCAAGGGACTAAAAAAACGAAAAAAAAAGTGCTGTTAAGAGTGTTGTAGCATTAAGTCGCACATTATTATGGTTATCAGAGGTAAAGCTGAAGATGATAGTAAAAACCCGAGTGGGTAAGACGCAATTTCACGGAAATGCGTATTCTAATAATAATAATAAAAAAAAACCGAACAGAATTGTTGAAGCGTCACCAGTTTGAACAACCGAGCGTTTCGATTCTACTAACAACAGCGACGGCTCCGAGAAAACCTTGATAGCATCTCCGATACACAAACAATGACTTTTATAAAAAGGGTTGAGATTCTATGCCAAAGATTATATTTTATGCGCCATGGCTGGGTAGTTTTGTTCAACGAATCTCCTAAATATGTTTAACTAATCCCCTAATAACCTCCTGCTATCTCTATTTTTGATGCCAGTGTAAATAATGTCATTAATTTCTTAAAATCATCGGTGCAAGAACAATTGCGTAGGTTTTGAATTTGAATTTATTTTACGGTCTTTAGGCACCTATGGCTCAGGCCGTATGCATGATGATGGGATGAATTGGTGGAATAAAGAAAGTGGGAGGAAACGAGAGCACCCCGAGAAAACCCACGTACACGGTGCTTGTCCACCACAAAGCCCACATGGCATGAGCAGGGATCGATCCAACGACCCCTAGCACCAGAGGTAAGGGGCTCTACCAACTGAGCCATCGTGGCCCCAATTATGTAGGAAATGAGAAATTTTTCCATACATGTCTTGGCATTTTATTGAACTACTAGCTAAAGTATCGCCGGTATGTTGGCAACAACACCACCACCACTACTACTACTAATATTACTACCTTCACAACATGAAATTATTAATAATATCACATTTAATCTGATTTAAAACATTTAAGATAAATATTTTTATTCTGCAACAATCGAAATTTGAATTTAAAAATCTAAACTATTTATTGCATTGTTATAAACAATGGTATTACTTTATTTATCTTCTCACCCCCACACCTAGGGGTGTATTAACCTCACAGTATTTTATTCCAGATTATAAGTGATGTGTGCACAAAGTTCGATTGAAATTTTTCCAGGCGTTCCTGAGTTTATGTGGAACACACATACATCCATTTTTATATATATATACAGATTTGTTTATTGATGTATGCTTCAGTTCAGTATGTTAAATAATCCAGTTATGAATATTTAAAATAAACCTTTAAATCAAATGTAAATTTAGATGCCAAGGACCACATTCTAAACCTCAACTTGTCTTTTTTGCTTGCTGTCATCGTATCGCACAACAATATGGCGATAACAGTTTCGCCAACTTCTACATTGGCTTCATCAGGTACGAAAGGAAGGGTAAAAATTCTGAAGGAATAAATGAAATAGTCCAACAAGTTGATCTTTGTCCGTGCTATATGCTGGTGGTATCAAAAAAAAAAGGCGGTTATACGCGGAAACGAGGTTGGTACAATGTTGCCCCGGTATGTTTCCGCTTAGAACCCTCCTTTTTGATTCCACCAACATACAGCACGGACAAAGACCAGCTGTAGCCAGCCATATTGTTGTGTGATACGATGGCAGCGAGGCAGAAGGGCTAAGCTGAAAGTAAGTTCAAATTAAGTTTTATAATCAGTCTTTTTTCTCTTTATTATTGCAATTAACTCTGTAAAACTTCGCTACAAAAATTAGTGTAAGTTTATATGCTAATACAAAAATTTGGAACACTTTTAACATTAGAGGGGTCAGCATCTAGTTTTAATATTACGTCAGCATCTAGGGCGTGGTGTGAAGCTTTATTTATTTTGCTGGGCGTCTATGTATCAGCTTAATTTTGCTTAAGGGAGTGGGGGGTCTAAAATTAGTAAAAATGTACTGACATATTATTTAAACGACCTCATATGCATATTATTTGAAATGCCCGTTTTCGAGTCCAACAATCTTCGAAAGGAAGAAACGACATTCTCACCAATGGTGAAAAGCATGCATGGGATAAAAAAAAACAAGTTGAGATTCACTTCTTTAGAATATCTGTCGCTTTCACAGAACAGGAAGAATAACATAATATTAATAATAATTAAAGTGGAACAAAAAGAGTGAGTAACAGATTACCTGAGATGAGGTACTATTTATTTGCGAAGCCACAAATAACTTTCCCTGGGACCATTTGCATTTATGATGGAATTCATAGTGCTCATTCAGCAATTGCAAACACTTGTCGCAGATCAGCTTCGTATACTGATCATTCGCTTCAACCTGCAAGAGAAAGGGAACATGTATTGGAACCACATCTAGCACGAAGTACGACCTGAAAATAACATTTCATCGTCTCACATCACAGTAAAAGGTCTAGTTGAGGGAAAATGAATATATAATGAAAGTCCGTGAGAGACTAATCGAGTATTAAGATTGATGTTAATGTCAGTGCCAACATTCTAGATATTGGAAGGTGAAATCTATTGTTTCAGGCTAATTCTACTGTTCCACTGCAGTGTCGCTGTATATCATGACACGTGGAATGCATAGGAACAGCCTCGACAGATTAGGTCCCCTTAATAATAATATAAATAATTTATTATAGTGCTATGAACAGCTTATAACAAAAATACAGCACTTGGTCACGTATATTATATGTTCAGCACAGGTTAGGAACTCCTTCATAAACATCAATAATAATAATAATAACAAAGGAAATATTACTTTCACAGATTGAGTATAGGCTTTTACGCGAGATGCACAAATTCCGTCAGTACAATAGATCACTGTCCAAAAAAAAAAAAGTGTCATATAAATTAATATAAAAGAATACTACATACAATAAGTACAAGTCACTTATAAAAACATACATAATTATTTTATAGCACGAAACAACGACTTTGATATAAATTTCTATAGGAACTATTATAATATTTGTCCGACGGATTTTCCATAAAAGAAATATACAATAAGCACATTGCTCTCCTGTATTTTTTTTTTTTTTTATCGACAAATGGTCCCTTTTATTTTCCGCATCACACATGATTAAAAAAAACAGCAGTCAACAAACTACGTAGCGTCATAACTTTTAAAAACACTCACAGAATAAAAATGGTTTCCCATTTTTAGTTACTACTCCTTTACGTTAAAAACAATGAAGAGTTGTTAAAATTCTTCACTAGTATATTTAAAACAGCGTGGTTTTTATTACATGTTCACAGAGAATTATTTCTAGTACTATAAACGCACCTTGAATGCAATGTTATGCAATCTCCAATACCTTTGCTACTAACACTGGAGGAGGAGAATGATGATCAGGAGGAGAAGGATTGAATCTGAATTGAATTTTAAAGTCTTTAGGCAACTATGGCTCAGGCCGTATGGATGATGATGATAGGATGAATTGGTGGAATGAAGAAAGTGGGAGGAAACGGGAGAACCCCGAGAAAACCCACGCACACGGTGTTTGTCCACCACAAAGCCCATATGGCATGAGCAGAGATCGATCCGTCGACCCCTAGCACCAGAGGTGAGCGCTTTACCAACTAAGCCACCGTGGCCCCGTGATGATGATGACGTCGTCGTCTACTTTACATCAGGGGCAAGAATAATCTTATGAAAAGCAAAGATCGCCTGCTTATAGGAGCAGGTATTCAACCTCACAAGGGTGTCCCTCATCCTCACCACTTCAGGAGGAGGGGGAAGACGAAACGGAAACGTGAGGGTGAGTGATGTTTGACGTAAATTAACAACTTTGGCAGGAGCTTCAAAATCTCATAGAAAATAAAAAGTCGCCTGTTTCCCAGTGGGTTCCTGATTTTTTATTTCTATTTTATAAAAAATAAATACAGGCACTTAACAATCTCGCTCTTGAAAATCGCATTACGCTGTGGGTGTAAAAGAAGGACAGAAGTCAAGCATATACGTAGCCACACTACCTAATCCAAACTTCAACCACAATATTAACCATTCTAACAAGGAAGTTTCCCAAGTGTCACACTCGAATATGTCGGAAACTCCTGCAGTTGATAAAGGAAAGAAAATGACGAGACAAGTAGTTTCTTTTGTTTGTTTTTATATATATATATATATCGGCGAATGTGAGAGTTAAGAAAACACACTCCCTTAAATTTGAAATATCAGTCAAGTTCACACATTTTACCAAGGCCTCAAATACACAGCTTGGATTTACAGTAAACTCTCGATTACCCGAGATCCTCCTTTTCTTTCTTACAAATAAGGCCTACAATTAAACGTTACAGCGAAATATACAATACCATACATGAAGACAAAAAATGTAGGGAAGCAAGTGTGTTGAAAGAAAATGCAAGCGTCACGATCGGCAGGTCGAGAAGCTAGTTTTAGAACGACAACCAGTTAATCATTCAGCCAAGATCACTGGCGCTGCAAGACACAATTGTTCAAAAGCATTTTCATGTTCATTTGTGTCCTTTTTCGACCATTTAGCGGATTATCCGCGGTTACCGCGCTACCCAATTCGGCGGATAATCTAGAGTTTACTGTACTTGAAATCCCTACAGCGGTGGATCTGAGGGTATAGATGGGAACCACTCGCTTAGAGTTGAAATAGCGACCAATTATCTGTTTCATTGCTGATTTCTGCTACGATCCATAATCCAATAAGCGCGGAGGGAAAGCCTTTAATGCCTTACAAAAACATGAGACGAAGGCCTACGTTCGAAATATACCGCCATATAATACCTACATAAAAATACCTCTGAACCCATTTTTCTACTTTATCCAGTGTAGGAATTTTAAATAAATCTAAGATGTGTATTGGTAGTAATGGCCTTGCTAAAACGAATGAAACTTTAAGCGAGTTCCCCCCCCCCCCCCCCCAACTCTATTAACCTTCATCTTCACCGATATAAAAAAAATATGTGTTTCTTCATTTTCCTTCCATTATTCACTGCAGGAGCTTGAAACAAATCCCGAACGAGATACTTCGGAAATTTTTCTAATCATTTCAATTAACTTATAAATCTTGATTGCCTTCAAGTTATAAAACTGGCGCTATCTCCTACAAAGCTGTCTGAAAGTCAAGATACATGACGTCTAGGGTGATAGGAAATTTTGGCATGGGTGGTGTGTCAACTTCAATGCTCTATCTTTCTCCGGCTTCGTGTGGCAGTACCAGACCTAGTTCTGTGCATGTAAAGCATGAGTGAAATGACATCGCCGATTTAAAATCCTGCTAAATATGAGATTCGTGTCATGGCACAACAATTAATGCAACTTCATATTGTAAGGCTTTGAGACGGCTTCGATAAGCCATTCAAAACAAGAGGGAAATGTTGACAGCAGGCGTCTGCATGATTCACGACAACGTTAGCAACTACACGGCGAGTGTCACCACCACTACGCTTCTGCAAATATTTGAATAGGATATTTTCAACCCATCGGCTGTACAGTCCAGATCTCGCGCCAAGCAATTTCCACCTCCTTCTTCACCTCAAGAAACATCTCAGTGTTATAAGGTTTGACGACGACGGTGGCTGGAGGCAGACTTCTATAAAGTGGAGATCCCGTTGCTTCTTCCACAATTTAACAAGTGCTTGGATAGTAACGGCAACTATGTTGAAAAAACAAATTATGTACACCATTGTATCTTGGTGGCTCAGTGGTAGAGCGCTCACCTCTGGTGCCTGGGGTCCTCAGTTTGATTCCAGCTCATACTATATGGGCTTTGTGGTGGACAAACACCGTGTGTGTGTGTGTTTTCTCGGGGTTCTCTCGTTTCCTCCAACTTTCTTCATGACAACTCTCCCATCATCATCTATATGGCCTGAACCAAAGTTGCCTAAACGCCTTAAATAAAATTCAAATTCAACTTTGTGTCTTTACTTTCCAGGTAAGCAGGCCCGGACTGGCTACCTCGAGGGCCCCTGGCGCTGATAGCCGCTGGGACCCCCCTCCCCCAATCTTTTTTGAAATGTTATTCTAAAATTTAAATATGTAATCATTGTTAGGAAAATCTTATAAACTATTGAACAATACAGATACAGTTGCTAACTGTGTTTAATGGTTCGAATTACCAATACAAACAGGATCACAATCAGAGTTTAACATACTTGTATATTCAAAACATTATAATTTTGACGAATGAATAGTGAAGTGCGCGTGTACCTATCCGTTGATTGTCACTATTACTGACTAGAAAACGAAATGGAGCGATTGATGGTTTGTGTTTCTCTCACGAAACGACGGCGCCACTACCCCTTTGTATGCGCATACAGGCGCAGTTGCTCCGCCCTGTTTTAACCCGGTCTATAACCCAACATAAAAAAAGGTCTTTAGTCGAACTACACCGCCACTTGTTTGCCTTTCGAAATGCTGCCAGACCAACGTTGTGGTGTTTACAAATGTCACACCCTCTTATCGCTCCCGTCCTGCAACTTACGAATCTTTTTTTAAATGTAGTTTGTGAAACAGCTTATATGTAAAAATCATTGAATTTGTTTCAAAAACTTCATATTTTAAATTCACATTTCAACAAATCTGTTTTTTTTTTTTTGTTTTTTTTTTAACACATCAGAGTTACGTAAGCATAATACTAACCTCAAAGAGGCACGTAGTAATATCAGTGTTTCTTCACGAATATTTCATTACATTCTACACCCACATATTTCTTCCCCACTACGGGTCTTCTTACCTGATAATTAAAACAGAGAGACAACTTCAAACTAACTTGACTTTCTTTTCCTGTTTCACCAAATATGTCGACAGAGTCTACACCAGGAGACAGGCACAACCGGCAGAGATCTGAATACATTACAAAATTCCTGAAAAGAAATATTTCATCCTGTACAACCAACATTACTCAAGGTTACATACAATCACTACGAGCATATATTATTTGGCTCCCAACCGCTGTCACAGTAAAGCAAAATTAAATATATATACAAATGATAAAAGAATAATAATATTTCGGTGACTTGAGTGTACAGGACACAAAATTATATGCATATTTGAAAAGTAACTTTTCCGATGCGGAATCATCACAGAAAAGAAACAAAAAAACGGAAAAAGATGTAGCTCCATTACTAAAAGATAGATAGAGAACAGTGTGGCCAGGTCATGGAGGAGCGAGAAGAAAGTAACTACAATAGCTGGGGCAGGGGAACGCTGAACGGTGACAGTAAGGAGTGCGATAAGTCATGGGGATGATTTAAAGGGGAAAAGGTTAAAAATTTACCTTTAACTTCGCACTTCATCCTCGCTGTGTTGAAGTGCTAGAATAAAGAGCCAAGTTCAAGGTAAGTTTACACTTAGGTCCTCGCCACGTAAATTTACTTCTGAAAGGATTACATTAAATTGAATTTAAGTACGGCATTTAGGCATCTATGGCTCGGACTATGAAAGGACTAAATAATATACAAAGTAAACAATATAATGAATTAAGAGAATGTAAAAAAAACTCGAAATAAATAAAGTTTAAGGTTAATGTAAAGCAACGATCTCCAACAGAAGATGGCAGCACTACCTCCGTATATGTCTAATGTATTTTTCCTGTTACACGAAATTTCCTACTGTTCCTACAAATTCAAGCCTAGAGAGTTCAAACTTTCAAGGAAGAAAGTTCATAACCAATTCAAGACCATGGTCGATGCCGGTTTTTTTTTTTTAGGTGTGAGTATCGAAACCTGTAACAATGAACAAAAACGAAAATTAAAAATCGGCATCGATCATGCTCTTCAATTGGTTATGGACTTTCTTCCCTGAAAATTTGAACTCTCTAGGCTTGAATTTGTAGGAGCAGCAAGGAAATTTCGTGTAACAGTGAAAATATACGGAACTAGTGCTGCCATCTTTTGTTGGAGATCGTTGCTTTACATTATCCTTAAAAGGGGGAGAAGAGACAGTGCGGAAAGACTGTTAGACTCAGTCCGCCATTGGCGGAAAGGATTAAAATATCTCTTCCCAACTGTGACATATGATTTACTTGCATACCAATGGAAGGAAGGTAGCAGCAGCTATCCCCAACATGTTTCATGCCGCACCGCTTCATTATTAATGGAGGAAACAAATATAATGTATATCATGATGTACACAGCTAACGATTTACTTATTATTTCACGTCGCAATTCATTACCAATAATTTGCTCATTTAAGCCAGGAAATATCACATCTAGTTGTTTTCTCATATAGCTTTTCAGTATCCGTTCTTTGGGTTATGGCCAGATAGAGAAGACAGTTTGTTAATCAGACTCTATTGTAGTGGGGATGGGTGCTTTTTAACTCAAGTCTTTTCCTTCTCTGTTTCTGCTGTACAAAATTTCTTAGCAGTTTTTCTATATATTCATACCCTTAGACAATGCAGGTGGTTATAGCCTACGAAACATAGGGGTATTAGTATTTATATGTTAAGAGACACCAGGACACACCAAGAACATCAGGCCTGGTAGTCATGTGGATTGAGACGCCAAGCCAGTGACTAAAAGGTCCCGGGTTCGAATCCCGACTGGGACATAGATGTTTGTGAATTTTAGAAACTTAACAGCTAATGGAATCGACACAGGCCGAAGTAATTAGTTACTAAGATGGCCCAACAATACAAAATTTACCATTTTTTTTTAACCAAAACGTCAAGAAGTTTAATACATATTATAAAGAGATTATATACAGAATAATCAACGTATTTTCGGAATGCAAAATACTGAAGTATTCATTCATTTTATGGTCCATCACTCATTCACTTCAATTAAGTGTACATCATGTTCACACTTGGAAGTTCACACATGGAAGTTGATAATGCACGAAGTGATTCGTGGAACGTACACCGAGAGTCTATGCAGTTACTGCTCAAATTAATTCAAGAAGTCTACTACCAGAGGTCGAGCATCCTGACCGAGGTTTTTCCAGGCTTTTTAATTAGTCACACCAGGCAAATGCCAGGATGGTACCTTTAACTTGGGTCCTGGCCGACCCCTTCCCGGACCCTTTCCCCTTCCCGAACCCGGCTTGATTCTAAGATTGCTTAAAGGTCATAAATAAAATTCATAATCGAATTCAAGAAGTCAACACAGCACGTCCGTAATCATTCACAGACTTCAAGGCTTCTGTTATTAAGTTATAAATAAGCACAACACAATGTACAAAGTGATTGACTGAATTTGAATTCATTTTAAGGCCTATAGGCATCTTAGGCTAAGGTCAGGATAGGGTGGGGGAGAGGATGTTGCAAGGTATACGGCCTGGGCCTATTTTTTGTAGGTACCATCCCAGCATTTACCTGGTATGACTGGGGGAAAACCCTAGAAAACCTCAGTCAGGGCGGTCGGTCGCTGGGATCGATCCCAGGTCCTCCCGAACGCTAAGCTAACGTTCTACCACTGAGCCACGGCCGCTCGGTACAAAGAGATTGTGAAGCAATGGTTTACTCACGTGCTCTAACCTCCGTGGCGTCAGTGTATAGTAACATGACTATACACTCTTACACATTATATAAATGTTTCAAAGTTGTTATGTTCTTTGTCAAAATACAGAAGGTCAGTGAAAGAAAGAAGGAAAATTATTTACACTACAGATTAAATAATGGTTCCTGAGTGTCGGTCGGTATGTACTGACTATTAACTTTTCAGTTAGATACTGTAGTGTCTAAATAATAGAGAATTTCGTTATGTGGTAAAAATGTAAAACACAAAACGAGCTAGTGTTTTACTGTAACTGTTAAGAATTTTTGTATATTTTTCAATAAACTTCCTAAAAATGGAAATGAAGTTTTATTAAGATCGTCCCTATCAGTGCTGTGGGAAGGATATATTGGTGGTCTTCTACATATGTCTTCTCATGAGTAAGAACGTCCACAAATTAGGTAGAACTAAGGCAAATCCTACAATTCACTGACTTCTCCAGACTGCTGAATACCCTGTTATACAGGAAATACGTTTGCCAACGCAACGCAGCGCTTGTCGGCTCGGGTTCACGCTTGATTCACCTATCCCCGCCCGCCAAGCTGGCCGTGTTTCTCCGATGACTTTTAGGTCACACGTTAAGTTCTAAAATTTAAAATATTTTAACTCACATATTTGAACACCAGGGCATATCGGACGTACTGAAGAACCAAGTTTTTGTTAGTATGTATAATATTCGTGAAAAAAAAAATACAAAATATTATTAGCAATAAACGGTAAGGCTCTAAGTCATGGGAAAGCCAAGGGCCGACTGGCGAAGAGTTATAATCAGTTAAACTAATCGGAGATTGCTTGACAATTTGCACACTATGATATTCTCCATACGAAAGCTTTGCTTTTATATACCAAAGGTAAAATAAAATAATGGCTGAGCAAAGCACTACAATTTACAGAAGTTCCGAGCCAATCCCGTACCGACTACAAAAAGTGAATTTTTAATAAACCCCCCTCTCCTGCTCCTACTACCTTTATCTTACAAAATCAAATTAAGCCCTTTTCCTCTTCCTTCTTGTACAAACTATTTAAATAAGAAAATAAAATAGAAACTAAATAAAATAAGCAATAAAATAAACAAAACTAATTATACAATAAAAGAAAAATAAGGAAAACTAAAAATATATACAATAAATAAAGAAATAAATAAAACTAAAAAGTTAAAAATATAAAATAAAGAGTGAATAAATAAATAAATAATAATTGGTAAGAGCCTACTTCTGATAAGAGCCAATCAGGAACCACGGAACTGTCTCACTGAAGGTTGTGTTGTGTATATGATTTAGTGTGTCTGAGGAAGCCGAGTGTTTTGGTAGTCGGCGAAAACGTTTACAAAAAATTTAATTTTTTAAAATAAATTGTAGTGCTTTGCTCAGCCATTATTTAATTTGCACACCAATCTTATTTTGCCTAACCTCAGCTTTATTTCATTGTTTGATTATGTTGAAAAATTAGTCCCAAACACAGTTTTACGAGTACTTTTTAAGTACATAAAAATAATACTTTGGGCTATGCATTACAAAGATTCAGCTTCATTTTTCTCTTTATGAAAAATCTGTTCATATTTCGAAAACTAGTACACTTTTGACCATGTACATAATGAATAAAAACCTACTTAGCTGCCTCCTAAAATGAGCCACAACTTGTTTTTCTGCATTTAAATGTTTTGTAGTAATGTCAAACCATATTCCGCGCGCGTCAAAGTTGACTTTCACAAGGATTTTTTTAAAATTCGAAACCATGGGTTTTCTCTTAAAATCCACAGGAAAAAGTATTACAATGCGAGGGCCATGTGATGAAATAGTGTTCCATTTGACGCAGAATGATGAACAGATATCTAATAAAGTTAATAACGCACCTAACATAAAGTTACTCAAGTGTTATTCAGCTAGTCATTCATTCATGGACTCTTTAAACACTCCTTTGCATGTTGCTTTTTTTCTTTTTTTTTTTAATTGTAGAAAGACGAAAGTCAAATTTTGGAAAGTGGGCGAGGTGATGGTTGTGGACTTATGTGATAAGAAATAAAACTGTCTTCATTTATTTTTTTAGCTGAGATAGTTGAAGAACAACAACAATGGAGAAACACTGATCACCTTCGCGATATCGAAAGATCTAATAGTAAAGAGCAAGTACTTTCCATAACACATAGAGTGAGTGAGTTGACAGCCAGCGAATTATGGCGTCATAAGTTGGGCCGTCAAATAACTCAGCTAGAACTGAATTATTTAAAACATTTTTAACTTCATATCATAGAGTTGCATAACCATCACCTAATTTCCAAAATTGTTTTATTGCTTTTAGTCTTTCTATTATTTTTAAAAATCGATAAAAAAAAATAAAAAATGTGATACCATAAAAACGAGAGTTAATTTATTCACTGACCTACCTAATTTAGCACCGAGCAGCTGTGCCTCACTGGTCCAGCGTTAGCTTAGCCTTCGGGACTTTAGTTCAATCCCAGCTGCAAACTCTACTGTTTTTCCAGAATTTTCCTCAGTCACAAATCCTGGGATGGTACCTTCAACTTAAGCACTCCCTCCCCTATCCCGGTCTAAACCTATAGGCCATAAATATTTAAATTACCTAATATAGTATCATTTGTATCAAGGTACAATACATGCTTTGCAATTTCCAGTTATAAAGTACTTCATTTAATTACTCATTCAAAAAATATATTACCTGTTTATGTCAAAAGTATTGTTTCAATCATTCCGAAATTTTGTTTACTCAGGCAGTTGCGATATTCTTTACCTTTATACGTGTATAAGATATGTAAATAATACACACTTACATGTATTATCATTCATTTTCCTCATTACAGCATCTCCATCAGCCATCTAGTACAACCAACTTTATCTAAAACAATAAAATTCTATTAATAAAAATATTTCTTTAAAGTCAATTAGAAAAATATTACTGTAATATATTTTCATTTCAGATGGAAATATTGCACTTCAGGTATAATTAATCTTTATTGAATAGTTTTTATTTTGTGCTTTAAACTATCTGTGGTGCGCAGTCATGGTGTCCGATGTAGTGTTCGATTTAAAGCGGGGATGGTTGGGATTTGCGAAAATTTTCCCAGGTTATATTTTCCGAAATATCCCCCAAACCTGGGATATATGAACGGATATAAAATACAGTTTTCTACGTTCTGAGAAATAAATTTCCCTCTCTCGAAATTGTACAAATCGGACACTGGTCCAAAGTATAAAATGTGCAAAACAAAGATGTCCAAAGTGTAAAATAAACAAAGTAAAACTCTTAAAATATCCAAATCCCATACGTCCACACCAAACTGCCCATATTAAAGAATATTCAAACGAAAATACGTCCAAATAAAAAATTCTAAGCATTGCCTTAGCTAAAATGACCAATAGAAGAATTCCAAAACAGAAATGTTGTACCGTATGGGGAAAAAAAGTAACAGTTATCCATGCAAACACCACGCATAGAGATATGCCCATGCATTTATGAAGACTGTGTTAGCTTTGATTAAGCTGCTTGTAAACGTCTAGAATTCCGGGAAAGATGACAAGGGAACTTCCACGGTAACTTTCGAATAATGTGAAGTTTTAACAAAACAACAGATCAAACACAATGTTACCAGTGAGCACAGTCCTCGACAGCATATATTTTCTTTCTTTAAACAGAGTTCTTTATTATAAAAATAAAGCACATTTAACGTAAAGTAATCAAAATAGCCGTATGATAACGAGGAGGATCATATATACAGTAGGAATACGGTAATTACTGTAGTTTCACCTTGCTAGATACTAAAACACCATAATAACGCCGAACGTGGGTATTACGTAGTATATCCACATGTTTTGTTTAGCCTATATGCTTACGAAATTTTCACACTTGGAAATCAATTAGCCTACTGGTCAAATTTTACAGAACCTCTTCCCCCTTCCGCCCCAAAGACCATTTCTATCGTGAATTTAAAATTTGTGTACAGTGGAACCTTGCACAGAATCCAAAATACTATTTTGACTCCCCCTTGTCTAGTGGTGTTCAATATTCTAAATAAAATTTACTCTTGTATTATATTCAACCAGCAAACTTAGGACTATTATACAGTGGGCGCTCTTTTATCCGGCACCAATCGAGCAGCTCGCTTTCTGCTTTTTTTCGGGCATTTATTGTCTATTATTGTCCAGTGATGCTCATGTCTATTTTTGCTTGCTGTAGGGCAGCTTTTATTGAACGTAGGCCTACAGCTTATTTTAAATATCATTGTACTGTGCTGTATTAATTTTCTTCGGTATTTCCGTTAAAACTATATTGACGTTCCATAATCCGGCAAAATCGCTAATCCGGCATTGGGATGGTCCTGAACGTGTCGGATTAAAGAGCGCCTCCTGTACCTGATTTTTCAATAGTGCGGATTCGTATCGTGCGTTAAGGAAACAAACGGTGTTATAGCTGATGACGTCAATATAGCTTTAACGCTGGAAATCAAATTTTCCGTTATGCGCACTTTTCCATACCCTTTAGACAAACATTCCTGTTATTATTTGACTTTTCCACGTCATTCATATCGATGACGCAATTCAAAAGAATTAATATCGCCTCCAACTCTTCAAGCTCGCAAACTCTGCTTGTTCATACCAGAAGTCGCCATATTAGTTCTATTGATCGAGCTTTAGTCCTACAGTTTCGTAGATTTACGAAATCTCTTTGTTTACTACTCAATAATCCCGAGATAAACGTTAGTGCAAGAATAAAATCACATAATCTTGGATTACTTCCCGCTTGACCTTCATTTCGAACTTATTTAAGATTTTTGGCAACTTTGGCTCAGGCTAAAGTACAGGATGAGGAAGATACCGGCCAGGGACCATACTTAAAGATACCATTCCGGCATTCGTCTGGTGAAACTGAGGAAAATCTGTCAGGATGGTCGGCTGTGGGGTTTGAACCCACGTGATCGTGATCTACGGATCAAAAAGTGTTTCACACAATGGGGATAAGTAATCCAACAGAAGTTACAAAAGAGACAGCTGTGCGACTCCTTACATTAAGAAACGTTGTAACTGTAGTATATTAAGTTACAATAATTTTACCACCAGAATACAGAGATATGGAGAAATGTGCTTTTGTATGTTACACATACAATTGTATGTTCCTCAAATTTATATTAACAGGACGGACCATAGTGACATTCTCCTGGGGATATTAATGAAAATGCAAGAAACTTCAGTCACAATGAAAGCAGTAGGACTTGAAACTAAACGCCTCCCCAGTTCTGATCCGATATTCCCAAAGTTAACCACTGAGCCACGGGTAGTGTGTCAACAATAGCACTAGGATACACACATCTGATCCAATTATCATCAGTTTGGAGAGTACAGCTATCCTAACCGTGTTGATGTTTGAATACCAGTTACGATAATTGCTCTACCTTGTATACGTAGCATTCAGAAAATATTGCTTTTTCTGTATACAAGATAGTAGATGGCAATAAATCGCATTTCTTACATACGCACTAAGTATGTTTTACTCAGGGCTCGAAATCAGCGGTGGTCCACTAGCCGTCGACCAACAAAAATTTAAAAGGTTTAGTAACTAAAAACTATCAGTGGTCTTGTGGGTCAATGTTATCTAAAGTTCCAATATATAAATAACCATACCTGTAGGTTGTATTAAACGTTTTATAGAAAGGCTCTCTTTCAGTTTTCAATAACCGCCCCACCCCCCACCCCCACCCCAAAAAAAACTGTGAAATTGCAAATCTTAGGAACATATCAGCTGATCAACACTTCTGCAGCAAGTGCTGGAGACAGGTTACACCGTCTTAACAGGCCTCCATATTGTGTAATAATGACGTTGCTTCTTTATAGACACAGGAGAAAGAGCCAGACGCCCTAATATTTCTCCCTACGGCCCCAGACTCCCAGCAGATTCTTCCGAAGAAAATATTTAGCGTAATAAAGGAAGTTAGTGTGATAATTCAGACATCAGGCATTCCTATTCGTTAAGCATGATCTGGTTTGTGTTGACATATAATTTTTACAGGGCTATAATTATTCTTTCGTATTGGTATCCTATATAGATCTGTAACCTAAGCTAATATCATATATTAGCCTAAAATTGACGCTGATTATAATTATTTAGTGGTCTGAAAAAGGGCCAGTAAGATTTCTGTAGCACCAGTGAAGAAAAAATTTCAATGGTCCTGTCGGCCAGTGCTACCAAAAGTTAATATCGAGCACCGGTTTTACTAATTATAAAGTAAGCTAATCTCTCTTTAATTAATCTGAAATCAGTAATGTAAAGACTGGACCAGGTTCTAAAACCCTTGCAGTCTACTATAAGGTAAGCACAACCGGATGGATCTCATACGCCGTAATACCGTAAAGTATAACCTAACACTAAAGCTAATTAAGTCGACTTAGTGTAAGAAACCGGCGCACAGTGAGGCCGATTCAAAAAAAAAAAAAAGCTTGCCAAAAGTCAAAAACTCACGTAAATGATCTCAAAATCTGTACTCAGGGGTTGTTTGGGTCGAAGATTACGAATCTGAAGTCAGAGTTACAAAATATAACCCCCTTCATCCCCTACTGACAACCCCTATTCGTGAAACAGTCTGTATATCATGTTTCAATCAAGATGCATATAATTTTCATGGTTTTTTGGGGGGTCGCTGATTACGAATCTCAAGTCAGAGTTGCAAAATTTAACCCCCTTAGCAACATTTTAGCGTATACTTAAATGGAATTTTTTAAAACGAAATATTACGGTTTCATATATATATATATAAATGATTCCTGACTGAACGTACATTGAGTAATAATTAATAAATATATTTGCAAATGCTCTGGTATATAATAAGAACGGAATTACGATAAAATTAATTTTTTGAAAAAATAGGTTTTATTAAATATAACCCAAAATTAATTTATTGTATTAAAACGTAATTACAAAAAACAATCGGTTTCATCGTCAGGCGATAAATTTATAGGTGCATCAGTGTCTTCTGATGTCGAACATTCTGAGCTTGAAACATCGTTTTGTTCATCTTCTTGACTAATTCTCACAGTTAGTTGGAGCCGATAGCAAACTAACAACTTCAGTTGACAAGCCTCTCTTTCTATATATATATATATGATCTTTATTGGAGCGGGCGAGGTTCAGCCTATGGCTGCTCTGCCACCTAACCCTTGTCAAAATAAGAGTATGGTTACAATATTACAAGAAGAAGAAAAAAGAAAGAATAGTGCACATTAGCCACCAGTAAGGGCAATACAACAATAATAGAATTACATGATATATGCAATGTTAGTAGTATAAGCGAATTACAATACAAAAAAAGAATGATAAAAGAATAACGCACAATAATGATAATAATAATAGTAATAAACAATCCTATATACTAAATGCACTTACTCACACACACACAGATACAGACACCAAACACACGAATTTTTTTTTATTGGTGTCAACAGTTACATATCTACGAGGGAAAAAAAAAGACGTTACAAATACATAATGATTCTAATTACACAATACCAATGAGTGAAACTGTCAGGTTGGGTCATAAGAGTTTGAGTTTAGTAATTGCTTCCGATGGAGGAAATGTTTGACCATATTTTTGAACGCACTGTAGGTGGTAGAATTTGTAACACTGATTGGCAGAGAGTTCCATGTTCTTGCTGCTGAAACAGAAAATGAACCAGCTGTTTTGCAGAGTCTGAAACGGGGGACATTAAGGGCGTTACTATTACGTGTTGTGTAGTGATGAACAGTTCTTCGAGGGTTAAGTTTATTTACTAGGTAGAGGGGAGATCTATTTTTTAAAAGTTTAAACATTAAACAACAATAGTGCAAGTTACGTCTCCTTGACATAGTAAGCGTATTTTCATTATTCAATTTTGGTAGTACATGTTCCGATCTATGAAATCCTAGGTTAAATCTTACGCAGGCATTTTGTGTTTTTTATATAGCTATTGCCTTACTCAGGGTTAAGCCCGGTCCGTAGACTACATCACAGTAATCGAAAAGAGATAGAATGAGGTTACGGACAAGACAGAATTTAGTCTCTTTCGTGAAGTATTCGCGTAGTTCATAAAGATACCGCAGGGTTGACAGAGCTTTCCTACACTGAGTGGACACATGAGAGCTCCAGGTAAGATTTTCGTCCATCTGGACTCCTAGATTTCTGACCACCTTGGAATGTGGAATATTTACGTTCATTATGTTCACTTTAATTTCATCAGGAAATATATTCTTCAGGTTATTTTTTCTTCCTATGATCGTGAATGTACATTTTTGTGCGTTAACTACTAACCCATTACCGACGCACCAAGCGTTGATAGCCTTGAGATCTTTATTAAGAAGTGTCACTTTTGTATTTAATAGACTGGGTGGAGACGAGATAAATAATTGTGTATCTTCAGCATAAGAATGCTTCAATGTAAGAGGTAGGTCAGAAGAGTACATATATATATCATCATCATATTCAGCCGTTTTCTACCCACTGCTGGATGAAGGCCTCCCACTTTTCTTTCCACATATCTCGGTCTGCTGATATCCTCATCCATGTAGCTCCTGAAAACGCTTGATTTCATCTACCCATCTTACATTTGGACGTCGTCTCGGTCGTTTCTTTTCTCTAGGAATCCAATGTAGTACATTTGTCGTCCACCTTCCATCTGTTCGTCTAGCTATGTGACCGGCCCATCTATACTTCATCTTCTTCGCAGTCTTGATTACATCCTCTACCTTTGTTTGTGCGCGAATCCATTCATTTCTCTTCCTGTCCCTCCTGGTTA
>JAGDQP010001660.1:97681-117693 GCA_022664845.1 Lepisma saccharinum
AATCCATGAATCCCAAACATAGTGGAAGTTCATATTCATTAGTCCTTTCCATAACTTCATTCAATGTTTGTACGTGGTCCATTGTGCTAAATCCACGACAAAAATCCGGCTTGTTCCCTTCCCTGGTTGAAATCTAAGTCTCGTTCAATACGATTCAAAATAACTTTGGTGAACATTTTGTATAGGACTGACAGTAAACTAATTGGTCTGTAGTTTTCGACGCGTTCTTTGTCCCCTTTCTTGTACAACAAAATGATAACGGCATTGTTCCAACTTCTGGGTATTTCTCTCTTCCTCAGGCACATCGAGAATAATTTAGCAACTTCCTCTTTCATTTTTTCACCTCCCCATTTAAACATCTCTGCTGTGAGTCCATCTTCTCCTGGTGATTTTCCGTTCTTCATTCCTCGAAGTACTTTATCCACTTCCTCTTTCATTACGTCTGGGATTTCTACCTCATTTTCTTCTAAGATATATATATATATATATTAGGCACACACACACTTACACAACCATACACATTTATTCCATGTCCTCCAATTTCTCTTCTTTTGAGGTTAGGTTTGTGAAAAACAACATTGGACGATCCTTCTATCTTTCGCTTTTCATTTAGTCGTTTATTCTAATAATATAACTTTCACTCGCTAGTCCCCCGTGGGCGTTGCACCCCCCATAGGGGAGGTTTATCCCATTTATTGTAACCTACTGTTGGTCATACATATAAACCTTCATAACAAATTTCGCTTCTCTGACTTCAGTGGTTTGAAAAATGGGTTTTGGGCGGCCATTTTGGATTAAATATGGCGACTTTTTCAAAATGTTGTGATATTTTCCTAAACTACTTATGATGATATAACTTTACGCCAAAATTTCGTATATTTAGCTCAAACGGTGTGGAAAATTGTTTTCTTTGGTCCGCCATTTTGGATCCAAGATGGCGTCTTTGGATACATTTTCTTAACCTACTAGTAATGGTGTACCGTCATACTAAATTTCGCTTCAGTAGCCCCAGCGGTTTAGTCTGTGTATTCTATACAGCAATGAGTTTTTGGAACGGCCATTTTGGATCCAAGATTGTGACTTTTCAAAATTTGGGATTATATCCCCTTTACCTACTAGTGACGATATATTTTCATACCGGATTTCGTGTTTCTAGCTTCAGTAGTTTGGCCTGGGAATTATGATGAATGAGTCAGTCGTCAGTGACCATGGGGCTATATTGTATGTGGTTGTCAAAAAATTGAATAAAAAAAAGGGGGGGGGGGGGCAAATTCGGGTAGAATATTTTGTTTTATATTGACTATAACTTACAATAAGTCTGACAGCGGACCAATATAACTTCTTCATAATAACATATTCTATTTTAAAGATTTTAGGTAATAAAAATCAATAACAATTATTGTTTCACTAATAATTTATATTTGATACATTATTATTTCGTAACCTTTTTTTTTTTTTTTTTTAAATTTCCCAGTATTTTCATACGTAAGCTACATTTTATTTGATTATGATCTGCTTCAATCTAAAGTTTTTATACAACTTTCAACACGTGCGTCGTTTACTGCCTCAGTAGCACAATCGAAAAAATGTAGCTTTGCGACTCCTATTCTGGGACAGGTGAAAGGAAATAAACACTTTCGTAAGTAACTTCTGACCATTACAGATGTACTGTAACCAACCCAACATGAAAAAAATCCTAACTAGTTACTTTTGTTTTAGTCTTTTGGCCAGCTTTTTTTTGGAATCGGCCGCAGTGTGCTCTGTTTACCTAACCCAAAGCTAATCTAAAATCCAGCCAAAATGGATTTGCTTGGGCCGGTTCTAGGTAGCTGGCTGTGCAGTGTGCATATTGCTATACATTATGTAAATAATATATAATTTGTGTTGAACTTTAATTTATGACTAAAGGTTAGGTCTGTTCATGTGAATACTTTATTTCATGGCTAGCACATACCGTAAAACTTACGGAAGGAATGTAACATTCCTAACGTGTGTGGAACTGTTGAAACGCATGGACGTTTCGAATCATGGAAGTGTGAAATAAGGAATGAAACATGCTTGTGACTATTTGGTTGCTTCCATGTTGGGTGTGAGCAAATGGAGTGAGTATTAAGCGTCAAGTGCATCCCGTATAACGATAAATATCTAACCTCACTTTAACTAACCTGTATTTGCTCCCTCGACAGTCTTGTGATGTATTTATTTGAGAAAATACGTGTTATTCATAACACGAAGTGATGCCATTAGTATTGCTCTGTTTGCCGCCATGTATGTTATGTTGATCAACTTGAGTGCGTGTTCAACGAAATAATAATGATAATGGATTGTCGACTCGCTTGGCGTTTTTTTTAGAAGTGCCTGTGATATTTACAAGAGAATTAGTGGTATAATACGTACGTATGGCGCAATAGTAAACTTTATCCGTTTATGATAATGAATGAATGAAATAGAAAACATATTTTCCTAACGTTAGTATCCTAATTCACCCAGGCAGGACAGTGTTCTAGAACCGTGCCCAATGCACCACAATAGCTCACCGACCTTCGAGTTATTACTTGTTAGGTAGAGATTTGTAATAGCAATGTGGTACAAGGGCGTGGCACAAACGAGTACAAATCACACTTGCAGTTTAATAAATTGATAACTACTGCTGTTTGGCTGTATTAGATGCTGCTCATACACAACTATACACATGAAAAAGGTCGAATAATAAATCAAATCAAATTAAATACCCTACTTAAGGAAGATGAGGAATAAATGCAGAAAATGACTACAGAAAAGAAAGGCGTGTAATTTATTTACATCTTCGACCTTGTTCACACTAAAAATAAATCTTTCTTAACAGTATTCAAAAGAGGGGTTGTATACAATCCACACGGCAGTTTCCTGCTGTTAGTTTTCGCCAGTACCATTGTTGAAACCCGATAACATTACCTTCCATGCGCTTCATGGACAACTACGAAACCACGGATTGAAAGCTGTCTTACACCTACGTACGAATTACACTCATCGAGTAAAGCCGACACATGTTGATTTCGTCTAGGCTAAATATGAATCGTAAACAGCATGTAAACAACTGAGCAAGGATGAGTTCCCACATTAGCCATGAAAATGCACGTTTACAATAATCTATTGGTTAGAAGAAGAAGTGGCTTAATCAAAGAACATACAAATACATTTGTCAAAATATTTTAAACTTACCATTCATTTGGCTTATTATATTTCTGTATCTTCATTCTTCTTTATTTACACAGTACATCGTCTCCTTGACTCAAGCCCTCAGGCCTCAAGCCGCTTCCCCTCAATTTTGCTGCGTTTCCCCTTCCCCTACCATCACACAAGGGAGGGAGGGGCCGTTCATACGAGCCTCACATAAACTCTGACGTCACACAAATGAATCCTTGTCGTGAATGAATCGCGTTGTTTCTCTCGGTTGTAAGAACAGTATAATGCGCTCCTTCTGCGCTTTATTTGCTTAAATTTAATTTCTTCTGACAACACAACACGTTGTCGAAAATGTCTTGTCCATATCGTACTCGACTTGAAAAGATGTATGTTGTTTATTACAACTGGGTGCCTGTGGACGGAACACCCACAGTATTTTTCTATTGCGGTGAAAAAAGGTTATGCTAAGTTTGGTTCTGCTATTTGAATTGTATTTATCCTAAGGCATTTAGGCAAAAACAGTTTCAGATCGAGATAAGGGAGGGGAAAGGATGCGGGAAGGCGTAGACCCAAGTTAAATGCATCCCGGCATTTGCCTGGTGTAACACAGGAAAAACACTAGAAAAATCTCAGTCATTATGGTCGATCTCTGGGAGTAAACACACGACCTCCTGGATGCTAAGCCAACGCCCTACCACTGATCCATGGCCACTTGGTTTGGTTTAGGGTGCTTGCAGACAAGGATACTCACATAATTTTTCTATTGTGTCAAATATAATGTGTATGTAAAGTTTGACGCTGCTATGTCTAAACTAAGGAATTATAAACATTGAATTTTATAGGAAATAGGTTCGCAGCACTGATCAACGACACCTGAACGACCTCTCTATACTTTGTAGTTACCGAGATTTATATTTTGGACATGGATAGACGGACGGGCAAAGCGGGATTATAAGATCTACTTTTATTAGCTACGTCATCAAAGGATCAAGTAAGGCATTTGTGGTGTCAGTACAAAAAAAGTTAGATAAACAAATAACAAAACAAGCACATTATTCAGTGCTTACGGCCATGGGCGCATTTAGGAGACCTGGGGCGGGGGGGGGGGTGAGAGAGACTCTTGGGGCAGCACTTTAAAAGCTATAGTTTAGAATGAAAAATTATAAGTCATTCTGAAATGATTGGGGGGCAATGCCTCCCCATATATCCGTCCATGCTTACGGCAGACATAGAGAGTGAACGCGATTCGTTTTCGTGACGTCACGGCTCGCAACCAATTACTGTCACGTTTCAACCTTTCCCCTAAATCAAGGAGTCTTGCTATCAAACCACCCAACTCAGTGTTGCCATTTGGCAAGATCATGGTCAAGACCATAGAGCTTATAAGAAACCATAGGTTTTCAACTCTAATATCTAAATAAGTAACAATCGTATCCTTCAGCGCACACTAATGGATTTACAGAAAGCATTCCACTTGATGCATGATGCAGAAGAAACTGCATAATGAAGAACTTGGCGGACTATACAACTCACTTGATTATGTATAAATGATGACATTTCGACGACTAAGATGGGCAGGCCATGTAGCTCGAATGGAGAAAAAAAACGAAAGCCGGATGAAAAGAGACCATTGGGAAGACCGATACGACGTTGGCAGCCTACTATTAGAAGGTACCTTCGAGAAGTATGTGTTTGTGATGCAAAATGGCTTGATCTTGTCCTGAATATAATCTTATGGCGAACGTTTATTACTGCGGCGATGAACTTCCGAGTTCCATAAGCTATAGAGTAAGTAAGTATTCCACTTGATGCAAGATCTTAGAAATGAATTCCATTATGTCGTAGAAGTGGCCAAAAAATTGTGCCTCAGCTCTCAAGTGGACATACTAACAGATTTTACTCCGAAGCGGAAGATATTTACGTTTAAAAAAAAATGATGATTTAGATTCAGATAGAAGATTAGATGTAGCAGAAGACACATAACATGTTAAAAGTTTCGCTACCGATCGTTTATTGTGTTACTTCACAGTTGCACAATCATTTTCAAGGTATGAAAGTTGTTGTTGACTTGTGGACAATTTTTGGTGTCTGCACCCAAGGCTATTATTTAACTTACCTGTAGATGAATTTGCAAAAACATTGCACAAGACTTTCTCAAAACAGCGAGGACTTTCTAAAAGAAGACAGTGTTGTTATTACCACTATTGGAAGTCTGGGAACCTACACATTGGAAAATAACTATTAGTCAAGTTTTGTGAACATAATGATAGCCTGTATTCTTGTGACCGTTGTTGTTGCTGAGCGTCCTTTCTCAAAACTGAAGCTCATCAAGAACTATTTAAGAAACAAATGATTTTCAACATTTCAGTGTTCGGTATTGGCAAGGACGAAACTAAGCGACTGGAGGTGATAAAAGACATTGAAAAGTTTGCAAATGTTAAAGCTCATAGAAAAAAAATCAATAAATAGATACGGGTCTAACATATAACTTTCTTATGCATACGTAAGCCCAACGCTTCCTTGTTTATTGATTTATTTTTCATGGCGGAGTTAAGGCCACAAACACCTTCTCTTCCACTCAACCATGTACATACAAAAACTAAATAAGCTATTAACATTAATACAGGTATAATTGGATAATAATAAGGAAAAAGAATAAACACTAAATTAGTACACATAACTACACAAGGAAAAGAAACATGTATAAACAGACACAATGCACACACACATGTTAACATTTTATAGAAAACATAAACCTGTTTACAATTTATGGGTGATATTTCATATGGACATACATCGATAATGATACTACTACTAATAATAATAACTATAAAATATACAAAGATAACATCAGAATATTTAAAAAGAGCTTTGTATTCACTCTTATCCTTTCTTTGTCTTTTTTTTTATTTATTTATTTACTATTTTTATTTCATCGTCGAGTGTGTAAAGACTAGGATTTTAATTGGAGCAGGTCTGTAATCGACTTCCTAAACGCTGAGATGGACTGTAGTTGTCGTGTTTCGGGCGGAAGATCATTCCAAGCTTGGACGGTGGAAACAGTGAACGATTTGGAATAGGAAATAGAAGAGTGATGAGGGACCGAGAGTAATTGGCTTTCCCTTGACCTGGTGTTACGATCGTGGTAGGAGCTAAGGGCCTGAAAGCGTTCGTGCAAGTAAAAAGGTTACTGAAGGGGAAGTATTTTGAAGAGAAGTGTTAGTCTATGTAAGTTGCGTCTTTCATTAAATTTTAGCATTGACAATTGTCTATAATAGGGAGTCAGGTGGTCTGAGTACTTGAGAAGGAAAATAAATCGAAGACAGGCATTTTGTACGCGCTGTAGTCGCCTGGCTAGTTCATCCTTGAGATTGGTTAGAATCACATCGCAATATTCCAGATGAGGGAATACCAGTAACTTAACTAGCATTGATTTGATGTGGGTGGGCAAAAAATGTTTAAGTCTAGTGAGTGAGTGTAGGGACGAGAATGCTTTCTTGCACATTGCATTGATGTCCTTTCTTGTTTGTCCTCTCTTGTGATGTTAATAAATGGTGTTTATGTTAAAATGTGTTCATTTTATTTATTCAGCATAATTTATGTAACATGTAAAAGCAGAAATAGCAAACAACTGAAACATATGAAAAATTAAATTACAACAAATAATGAAAAAAAAAAGTGACGAAAATGTTAAGAGTTTAAAGGAAAATATGGTGGTGCTTCGTGGAAGATCTTCCACATCAAATGGGGATCCAAAGTCATGGCTTGCACCCGGGCCCCCAAGGCTAAAAAAATACGTCACTGCTAAGGACGAAAATTCAAGAATACCCGTTTTGAACTATTTCCATATCAGGGATATAAATATTATTATTTTCTTTTAATTCAAGAAGGTCAAACAACAATGCTACACGATTTCAGATGGACTTACCCATATATTGGTTCAGTGATTTAGGTGGTTAGTAATTTGGATTTCTTTTATGGTCTTTGCCCCAGGTCAGGATGGATTAGGTAGAGGGTGAGGAGGGTATCGACCTAGACCTTACTTGATCTCCGGTATTCGCTTGGTGAGACTGATTGAAAATCTTAAAAGCTTCAGAATGGTCAACCACGGGATTCGAGCCCACGTACCCACATAGCAAAATGTCGTCCCAGGAATATCTGACGGATCTCCTGGCAGGATATCGGGACGTCCTGTTTAAGTCCCGTTTACATCCATGGGACGTATAGTTATAATTAATCCTTCGTATAGTTATAATTAATTAAATAATAATAATAGTAAGGTCGATTTAATTTATAGAAATTCCAGGTAGGTAATCCCGCACGGCTTTCCGGGGGACATCCAGGGGACCTCCATACGGGATGAACTGTTTGTATTGCCCACAGAGTTATCCCACGGACATCCTTAGGACATCGCTATGGGAGCTTGAGAAATCTGACGTTAATGGGATCTAAATGGGACGTCCCAGGGATGTACTCTGCTATGTGGGTACCTATAGCCGTTTCCGAGCCGGGCCGAAGTTTCGCAACGTTACCACTTGGACCACAAGAGCTGGGTCAGTCCGTTTCTAATCTAGAACAAAATTCTTTAGTGAGCTTTCTCCAATTTGAAGAGTTTCCACAATCGCACCAATGAAAGGAAGTACGGTGAAATTGATTTAAGTTCAACATTTTCAATTTATTTGACCGTTTTATGTCCCTCGATAACGAAGCTATAAAAAAAAAGGACTTCTTTATCCCGCCCAATTCGTCCTTTCGTGTTCAAAAACGAAACCTAAAAGACCAGTCAAGAACTAGTAGGGGTCGTTAGAAAAGTTTTGGCTAGCCTAGCACATAGCCGGCGGAACTATCTTGTTTGAAGGAGTGAGTCAGTACTATAACCATTTAAATAAATAATTGTTCAAATTACTTCCACTCCGTTATATATATTTGCACCAACTTGGCATAAACAATTGGACAGAACCATAGACTTATAAAACCTCTCCACTAGAGTCGGGCTTGGCACTACTGACGCGGCGCTACTTGAAAGTTCAGCGAGAAAATGTTTGTTTGGCTATCATCTGGCCAAACGTATTATGAGTTGCTATCATATGGCTGGTGTGGTTCGCTCTTTGGCATTCTTTTAGTTGGTTCGTTTATATTTGAGAAGAAAATGCCAATCTCCTGTGCAGCTCACGGTTGTACTTTGAAATATAAGAAAGGAAGTAATGTACCGTTTCACAAATAAATGATCATTTAATATTATTCCGTGAAAAATGTTTCATTATGTAAGACGTTCTTTCGTGTAGTTTATGTCTGCTAGACATATAAAAGAAAACACAAATCTTTGATTAGAATTATTTGATGCGAAGGTATTTTATCGTGTTAGATCCATAGTTATAAAGAGAAATATATATAAGAATAAGTATTCTTACATTAAGAAATAATGGATCGTTTTCATTTAGGCCTATTGGAATTAAAGTGGTTATATTCGTGTAGAAAAAATATATCTGTCTATTTAAAATTTAAATAGTTCTAAGCCCATAATGTGCTGTTGAATTTTATTGATGGCTTTAGGCCCCTAAGGCTCAGGCCGGTATAGGGAAGCGAACATGTCGGCCAGGGACTATGTTGAAGGTGTCATCCCTGCATTTGCCTGGTGTACCTGACCAAAAAATCTGGAAAAACCTCAGTCAGGATGGTCGGCCGCTGGAATCAAACCCATGACGTCCCGAATGCTACACCAAGGCTCTACCACTGAGCCACGGCGGCTCGGTAAGAAACGTGCTGTTGAAAAGACTTGTTAAATTATTAGGAACAATGATGATGATGATGAGTGCTCTGCCCGAAGGTAGCTCTTGACCTGAAGATCCCAGAGCTAGGTGAACCGATGGTGATTTGCCATTGCCTTGCATCACACGAAGATGACGTCCTAAGGCGGGACCTACAGTTTAATGTGGATTCCGAACCACTTATGTCCCCGCTGGGAATCGAACCAGGAACTATTACACTGATTACACTATTAAGAACAATAGAAACAAATTTAACAACACAACAAAAATATATAAGAAACGCTTCTTATCGGTCACCCTGGTCGGTAAGAGGAAAACTCGTGAATTCTATATACCTTATACACCTGAAGTCGGACACAGTAATATACTTAATAGATATGACTATTCGTATTGTTTATGATATAAAGTCAAAACAGAACATTTGAAAAACTAGAAAAAACAATGTCGTCTTTAATAATTTTAAGACAAAGACTTTTACCCTAAATTGAAAGACAGTCTAAAACCTTTTTGAATTGGTTAACTTTCTCCATTGAAAGGGTCAGGGATTCCTGCAGGATTTCCATTTTGGGGGGCGTAAAGCAAGAATTGGGGTGTTAGCAGGGTGTAAATAAAGTTTTGCGGGGCTTGTATCGATTTTAATAGTAACAAATTTTACAGTTCGGGGTGGTCGAGATTTTAGGGGTGACACCCCTATTGAGAGGTCTGGTAGAATCCCTGGTTTCTACACATATGCTTTGGCATCTGCGCTAAGTCTATACAATAAACGTATCTGTTTCTTGTGCATCTTGAAGATACTAGATCACCACGGTAGCGTCTACCACAAAACGCAAAATGTCTCATTGTCTGACGCTTCAGGCTACCGTAGAAGAGTTTTCCGGCTAGGGCATCGATATTTGTGGATTTATTTATTTATTTAAGAAAAAAAAAAGTTATACTTGTATCCGGACAAACCGAAGTGACAGCTACTACAAGTATGATCGAAACAAAATAAAAGTCTATCAATGTTTTATACAGCAAAGACATTTTCATCACAAACAGGTGCATCTACTCGAAAATTATTCCCGGACAACAGGGATTCTACCAGGATTTTCAGTTTGGGGTTGTGTGTAGCCAAAATTCGCCGTGAGTGTAAGTAGAGTTTTGTAGCGCTTTTATACATTTTTAGCCGTAAAGGTTTGAAAGTAGGCATGTGCATGTGAATTGGGCCGGGGCGATCTGTGAAACACACACTAAAACAAACAAAAAAAAAAAACATTCACACTGATTCTGCGTTCGTCATGGGACCAAATCCCTTCTTGAAGAAAATTTCGATGAAATTGCTGATCATTGAATAAAATTTCTTTTTCATTTAATATGTCTTTATAAATTCATATTGTTTTTCTTTTAATATGTGCTCTTAGCAGTACACAGTACTGTGTATTTTTTTTTTTCAGTAAATTAAATGTTTTCATTTAAATAACCCTGCTTATTTTTATTAAAAATCCAGTAATACGACGGATTTCTATAATCCGACAAGATCCGGTCTCATATGTGTCGGACTATACTGTGGTTTCTTTTGAAAAACACTCGAACATGAATGGGCTCAAGTTTCTATTAGGAGGAACTAACATAGCCAAAAATGGTTCCTTTTTCTGTGATCTGGAAACATTTACTTTGTGAGAGTGTATATTAGAGCTGAAACGGGTCACTGGGTCAGGTTTTGGACCGGGTTATCGGGTCTATGCTTGGGACAAGGCCTGGTCTGGTGACCCGATTTCGACCAAAGGGCCTGATTTCAGCCCGGTGACTTGGAAGGCAGAAAAGAGTTCTTATTCTCTCTTCATTACAGACTATTGCGTTTCAAGAGTGTTTCTCTCAGACGGTGACCGATCGAGATGTGGGATTTACCCGCAGAGCCACTGGTCTGAGGCGAGGCTCACAAAGTCATTCTGCTAATTTAGGACAATACCAGGTCATTCAGATCTCATTTTGGACCAGGTTACCGGGTCGCCGTGTATATATTGCATAACAAGAGCTCCTGCGTAGCGTAGTCGGTAGCGCGCTCGACTTGTGTGCGACCGGTCCCGGGTTCGATTCCCGGTGGGGGCTCAAAAATTTCGGTGTTGACCCAGCATCGTGAGGACAATTGGGGAGCTGCTGTGAATAAAAGACAGTGGCGAACACAGTGAGAGTTTCGGCTCTCTTCTCCCAACCCGTCTGGTCAGCGTGGAAGCAGTAGACCAACTCCTCCCTTCGGGGAGAGGCCTCATCCACTAGTGGATTGAATTTGGCTGTGATTTATTTTTTTTAATTATTGCAACACAAATAAAAAACATTAGGATACGTAATTCACCATCCTAAAGGCTAGCCCATAAACAAATTAACGTAATGTTTACTTAACGTAACTTAAATACTTGTTTCCTATAAGTTATTTATTTATTTATTAAAGAAACTTCAACATAATGTGTTACTTTTCCAGTTCAAAGCCTTGAACTGAACCCGAAGATTTCTATCAGTGTTAAGGAGTCTCCCTCGCCACCTTTATTAAAGGAACTTTCTTCAAACTGCAGTGCTTGATTTTAAATCTTTCTTGAAGTTTGTTCAATGAAATAAACCTTCTTAGTACATAGTTAATTCTTTTAACTAAATTTCTGTCGTTTCTGAAAGTTCTAGTCCCATTTCTTCTCCGCGTATTTTCAAAATTGTATTGATTTGTAATCTTCAGGAATTTGACCTTAATTTACCAGTTTATTTTGGCATGTAGAGTTATTTCTGTAGAAGGACAGTTAGTTATTCATGCGGAAGATTTACACTGCTTGTGCGATGACGTGGAGTGAAAATATGTTATATATTCTGTTGTATGTTTATAAGCGTGTAAAGTGGTGGTCGTTGTTGTTGGGAAAGTTGTTGAAGACCAGCGAATACTATTAATAAAAATTCGTTGGGAATTTTATTCAAACTGGAAACTGTAATTTCTGCGCATGGAAATGAGAAGTATGTGAAAATCTACCATAGCCACAACTAATCGTTTAAATATTATAATATTTTTTTTAAAAAATGGCGAAAATGGAAGAACTGGAAGAGATTCTGAGATATGTGAGTAGAATATATTAGTTTTAAAACCACATTGAGTAAGTTAACTAAGCTTATTTCGTAACGTAAGATAATTAATAACTGAAAATTTGTTGTTCACTCAAAATAAATCCTAATTTATTCCAGTTTAAACATTCTGTGGAAAGGAGGAATTGAGTGTACCAAGCAGTGATGTATCCAGGAGTTACCCAACGGAGAAATTCGTGCCGAAATTCCAAATGCCCTGTCTCCGGGGAATTTACTTACACCATAGATTTAAACAGTGATTTTATTTTTCTGGCGGTATGCAACAGTACGCCATACCAGAACCTTTTTGTTTCAGTCACTTAAATGAATTGTAAAATTTAACGATGTCATATGAATTTGTAGAGACTATATAAACGTTTCTTCGTAGAAAAACAAGAGCTTGGTTTAGGCAAGTATATATCCCTATATAACAACTTAAAAGATTTATTTTCTTTCTTTGTTTGTTTTTAAGTCTTCAAATGAGTACAATTCCAACAGCGTTCTGTTTTTAAAACGATATTCAACAAGTAGTGTATTAGCATACAGACACGTATCCAGAATTTGGTTTTGGGAGGGGCTCAAGGTGTGTATGGGCTTGAAATGTATATTAAATATGTATAATTACGCCTGAAGTTACACTCTTTTTCTATAAAACTCTGAGTTTAGGGGGGGTCCAGACCCCCATCTAAGTACGTCCCTGTTAGCATATATATTTTCGAAACCCGGTAATGTTTTCATTTAAAAATATACCGGGTTATCATAAAGTTCTTGTGAATTGTGAATAACCCCATAATATATTCTAAAGGGTGATAAGGGAAGCTATTTGTAAAATGAGTCGGTAAGACATTTTAATCCAGCTTCCTATGAAATCAAAGAAATTATTTATTCTGAGTAATTTTCAGTCTTTCTATATTTAATTAGTTATTTGGTTGTCTCTCGCTCATAATCCTTTCTTTCTTCATGTTCTCTTCATTCTTACATCCTTTTTATCCTCTATTATATTCCTTCGTTCCTTCCCCTTTCTTTTCTTATTTATTTTTTCTTAATTTCCTTCCTTCTACTTCCTTTGCCTCTTTATTTCTACTTTTCCTTTTTTCTATTATTTCTTACTCTTTCACAGCTTTTGATTCTTCATCATTATTCTTTCTTCTCTTTACATTTCTTTCATCCTATTATTTTATATTTCATCCATCCATCCATTCATTCTCTCCTCCTACTTCCTTACTCAACGTTCCCCCTCTCTTTCTTTCTTTCTACTTTCCTTCTTTCTCGTCCTTCACTTTCTCTCTCTTCCTACCCCTTCCTTTTCATTTTCCTCCTTCTCTATCTTTCTCACTACTTTATTTGTTTGTACATTTTTATCTTTCTTGCTAATTTAATTTTCCTTTATTTCTTTCTACATTCCCTTTTAACTTTTCTTTCTTTCTTTCTATATCTAATTGTCTTTCTTCCTTGCTGCTTTCCTTTCTCCTACCTTCCATCTTACTTATTTTCTACCTTCTTCTTTCCTTCTTTCTGTTTTTCTTCCTTTTGCTATTCCTTCCCTTATTCTTATTACTACAAAGAAGATTATGATAAATGTTTGTGCAGTAAAGATTACATGATAGATTTGACTATCTCCAATTATGTTATCCCTACTTTCTTATTCCGTATTTTCCTTCCTTTCCTTCCTCTCTATCTTTATTTTCTTTCTTTCCTTACATTCCTTATTTCTTCCATTTTCTTTCATTCTATTTTTCCCTTTTCTCTTCATTTCTTTCCTTTTTCTCTTTTGTCTTTCTCTCCTTTTTATCTTTTCTAATTTTCTTTCTTTCATTTTAACTTCCTTTCCTTCTTTTCTCTTTCCTTTTATTTCTTCTATTCCTCCTTTTCTTCCTATTTCTTTCTACCTTTCCTCCTTTCCCTTTTCTTTCTTCATTTTCTTCTTTTCTTCACCTTTCTTTCCTTCTTTTCTGCCTTTCTCTTTCCTTTTTCTGTCTTCCTTTCCTTCTTTTTTCTTTCCCTTTTCTTTCTTTTCTCTTTTTTCCTTTCCTTCTTTTCTTCCTTTCTCTTTCCTTTCCTTCTTACTTCATTTACTTTTCCTACATTCGTGAACCTCCCTTTATATGTTTTTTATTGTTCAATTTGTTTTATTTTTCTTTCTTTCTTCCTTATTTTCTTGCCTTCGAAAAGACATTTAAATATTACAAATGAATCCATAGCGCAAAGTGCTTGTTTTTTCTGCGTGTTTCACTCAGGTTTTCCTCCAGAATTTTTCATTTTGGGAATGGCTATTGGAATGGAAAGGCTGAAAGGTAGCGATACTCCCGTTACAAACAAAACATTTTGGTCTGAGTGAAACACCCAGAAAAAAAATAGCTACTGGCCGCTACTGACTACAAAATCTGATAAAAATAATCTGGTTCATATTTCATGAACATTCTTCACTATGCACTTTTCACTTTGCAGGAGAGCACACAGTAAATGCGGTTCATGAATATATCATTAAAGTTTTCAAAGCGAAGTGCGGTAAACTTTTTCATGAGACAATTTAGAAAAGCTTGTAGAAATATTATTCAGTACTCTCAAATTTCTGCGAAGTGAAAAGTGCAGAGTGAAGATTTCATGAAATAAGCCATACGATTCCTTGCTTACGGAGATTGAGACAGTGCCTGCTTATCCTAGGAGTTATCTGACCCGGAAAGCACGTCTGTAGAAATGGTTGCAGATCTCTCAGGCTGTTTCGACTACTTCTAACTTACGACTATCGCCCGATTTCAAAGACGGAGCTAGAGCATGGTTTAGTTTAGGGTAGGTAAGCTGTTGCATTCGAAAATTGATATTTAAGCCTTACAAAGTTACACTGAGACTAAATTTCGTCTTTGCAATACTTTATACTTCGCTTTATTTTGTAAGGACCATTCTAGTAACTTTTGACTTCGACCTGTCACGGTTTTATTGTTACGACACTGCTAGTTAAAATCCACTAACATCCACGATCCTGGCGGAATTCGAACCCGTGATCTTCGAATCGCTGGTCAAACGCTTCAAACTACACGGCTGCCTGGTCGGCTTCTAACGTAAGATATTTTATCGATAAACCCAAAATAACCTTAAAGTCCACGATTGGAAAGTTATTTTCGTGTGGGTTGAAGTGTGTAAGTATTGACAATTGCGCTGGAAGTGAGCGGTGTTACTGCCAGACGCCCTATGGAGGTATTAATCTCGAAATTCTCAAGCCCCCTTCCTCCACCCAGTTAGAGTTTTTTACGGTCAAAAATCGATAGAAACAATGCAAAACTCTGCTTATACCCTCCCAATTTTGACTTTATCTTCCCCCAAAACTGGAAAGCCTGGGAGGATCCCATCATAGATCTAATTCTAAAATTAAACGGTAATTCCATAAACCTCTTATTATGAGGTCTATGGTAATTCATAGACCGATATTGTGTGCACATAATTTGGCAAGTGAATTCTCATACGAAACAAAAAGTTTATAGGAACATATGTCGAAATCTGCACTGTTTTCAGAATCAAAGTACGAGAACAAATCAACTTCTAACTAAACTGCATTATTATTGGCCTTTTTAGTTTTAGCTCTTTATACCTGTAATAGTTTGTTGTGTCATCATATGTGTTAATTTGTGCATCAAGTATTAACATGAATATGTTATCTTTGTATTGTAATCCATAACCAAACAGTCGAATAGAAAAGCACGCTATATTGTTCCCAACAATGTATTTTAATTAACAATTTCTCGAGAAAAATTCATTTTATTCGTCATTGTAAAAAGTTGATTTCCAAATTTCGGATATAATAGATTTCGACCAGGCGAATGCTGGGACGATACCTTAAGAGAGAACATGCCCGATACCATTCGCATCCTCAATATACCCCCATCCCAGCCTGAGTCAAAGATGCCAAAATGAAATTAAATAAATTCAAACAGCGGGTTTCCATACATGTTTATTTGAATCATTTTTGATTGATAGCTATTCAGATACGGTATTTGTTTCGTAATTCCTCGAATATCTTGAATGTAATTCCTCACTTACTTGAAAAGGGGCTGTGTTGCTAAGTATGGAGAGGAGATTTTTTGTGGCGTCGCGCCCTTTATTATTGGATCAATTCCTTATTATAAACTGTAGGTGGCCAATGCTAATCATTTTGTCATTGTATGAAAGTAATGGGGAGAGTAGCAACCGCGGTCTACTCTTCCGTCGCCTTCGAAATGAGAGGAATCTAACTTTTTTTTTTTTAAGGGAATGAGTAGCCCCCGTCCGAATCTAAACTCCTTCCCCTACATCTCCTAAAAATTCTTAAAGCCTTGCAATACAGTATTATATTTTCTAAAGATGAAATTTACTTTTAATAATGTTTTATTTCAAAGACTCGAAATGTGTTCCTACCGCATATTCTTGTTTTTTCTAAAAGAATTACGGTACCGAATCTTCTGCGGGGAGTCCCCTTATAACAATGAGCCGTGTCTGCATTTCATATACCAGTGGTCTTTTCTATACCGGTAATCCTGAATGAGCCTCAAAGATGGAACCAAAATCACTTTTAAGTCTTAAATGACCCCTAACTCGGTATCGAACATGAGTCTACTGTACTGCTCTACTCCCATTAACACGCTCGACGATGATTCCAAACAAAATTGTCTAATCATATCATCCGAAACGTCAATGACATTGCTGGAATGGTTTACTCGATGAAGCCCGAAGCTACGTCACAAGACGATGAGACGAATAGGTGGACGGTATCTCTTATCTGATGTGATGAGCTTGAGAAGATGCTCTTCTTCAGACAATGAAGCGTATCTTGGGAAGCGTCCTCTATTCAGCGTTTTCTTAATTGGATTCTTGGAAGCCATATAAACAACTGTTGGCTTTGCTCGTTGTGTTTATGTGTAATTTTATTTATACGAATAAGTATGTGTGAAGAGAGTTGCAACTATAGTGAAGATTTAGCTCGTTTACTGCTTATTCCTGCTTCTGGTGTTCAAGGTAAATAAAAGGATATTTCCTCCTTTCTTGTTCTTTCAAATAAATGTGGAAAAGTGACATGATTTTAGCGTCGTTTATATTTAGTGTGAATAGCCAATCAAAAGTTGGATTTGCGACATGACTTGGAAAAGGAAGGAAATTTAATATTCAGAATACGAAAAAAAAAAGTTCGTGTTGGATCATTGGATAATCAGTAAGTAGGTTGTCCAGAACGGTGGTTTTATATTGACTGTGAAAATTCCGTGTTTTGTCATACAATTACCTTTGAAATCCTTCCGGAGGTGACATTACAACTTGCATTATACTTTTACCTACAAGCGATTTAAAGTACTAAACCTTAGGTAAACGGGGAAGGGGGTGTGTCGGGGGAGGAGACCTATACCTGGATAGGGTACCTTATTTATCTAGTTACGCATGGAAACCGTGCTTCTTCTTAATTATGACGTGAATCTCTTCTGTGTGGTAAGCCTTCTGGCGAATTTGTGATAGTTACGTGGTATACACATAGTTAACAGGTATGTACTAATTACATATTATTATAATATTGAGTACAAGGAAAGAAATACGACAGGCGTAATGATAACTTGGTTAAACTGGTTCACCTTATACACAGTGAAAAGATTTGTATTCTGGTGTACGACGCACATCTGAATTAACAACACTTCTTTCTTAAACAGTAAAGTTGTTTTACTATTTCAAACGTAAGCTATAGCCTAACTTTCCTGAAATCAGGAATGTATAGGGTGGAAAAGTTGTGTACCACATAGAGATTCTAATACAGTATTCATTAACGACGGATACAATTTACTTTATATACTCAAAACTTACCAATGTTATACGCTGTACACAACTCGTTTTTAGAAAATGATAAGGCCTATTTGTGGCAATTCCATACGTACAATCCGACAGGTAGCGACAAGGTACCAGTTACGGAAACCACACTATAATAATACCGGTACATAAAATGCTCCATTTGATTCGGTGTGGATATGATGGCACACGGAAGACTACTAGTGGCATCACACTCAGATGGGACTTTTTTTTCACTTTTTTGTCTTTTTCATTTTACTGTTTACAAGTTAAGCTGAAAGTGGGTTAGGTTATGTTAGGTGAGAGAAGTTGGATTTCGGCCGTGGGTCGTGGACGAAGCAACAGCGGTGTGAGTGTTTGTCTACGGTCGGTGGCTGTTCGTTCGACTGCGAGTGGTAACGAGTGTTGAATAGGACAGTGACTCATACCTTATCATTTCTCGTGCTTGATGGCAGACTATTATAGAGAGTATACATTGAAGTTAGATTTTCATGCAGCCGGAACACGGCATTCCTCGTTAGAAATACATAAAAACATAGCACAGGAACTACAACTTACTGATGATGAAATTATCCAAGTTGAATTGAATGCATATTATAAATCGGTGTATTTAGAATGTAATTCCGAAGAAACAGTGAATAGGGTCCTAGCACATACACATGGCCAAGCGACATTTGTATTCGATAAAGTGCGTTATAACGTTCCAGTAACGAAGGTGCGTGAAGACGTTAGTCAGATCACTATCGCCACTCTACCTCATCGTTTCCCGGACACATTGGTTCAGGAGCACATGGGACAATACGGTGAAGTGCTTCAAATTGAGCATCCTAAGTTTTCCGATTATCATATCTTCAGGAATTCTTTCACTGGGCGTAGAATCGTACATATTCGCAGAAATCAGACGAATATACCTCTTTATGCAGTGTTCGGCAGGTATCGTGTGCAATTATTTAACTCAGACACGAACCGTTTATGTAGACAGTGTGGTCAACCGTCCCATCCGACGACAGCTTGCAACAGGGAAATTGGCACGGCCCATTCATCAGGAAGTGTTCCCCGCCCGCTAAACCTGCCCCTGGTCGATAAAGGTCCCTCGTTATTTTCGCCAGAAGTTTTCCCTACAATCAGTGAGGCAAACGTCCGAGTTCGTTCGGCGTGGCCCCAGGATAAGGAAATTGAGCCGGTACCCCAACTTCCCCCAGCTCCAGTTAGTGGTAAGCACAGCCTGGTTTCTACGGATTCCCAGGTAAGTGACAATCTTGTAACTTTAAGTACAGCTGCTGCTTTAGAAGTACCTGTGGGCCCCCAGGAGAAAGATCGGGCTTGTCGTCCTGATCCTCCAGAGCCGGGCAGTGAGAGTGGTCCGGTTGTTAAGGTAGTACCGGTCCCATTAGAGGAGAGTGACGGGAGTGAGAGAGATTTCGACATCACTGCAGCTGAATCCGAGGATGACTTGGTTGGGGAGGTGAACACCACCGTTTTGTTTGCCCAGTGTTCGGGAAGTGATTCTTTTGTTGAAATTGGGGCTAATATTGAAGTGGCAGGTGAAGTTTCGAGTCCAAAGCAGCAGGCTAAGTGTGCCTCCGATACTGCAACGAGTCCAAGTTCCGGGACTTCTATAGCTTTGCATAAGCGCTCCCATAAGTCGCGAATAGGGAAACGTAGTTCATCACGCAAGCAGATTGGTAGTGAACTTAAAAAGCAAAAACCACCCAAAGCAGGATTGGTCTAATCTTGCGGTCCCCATCAGAGTACTACGTCTGGAGGTGACTGCCAGAGGAGAAAGTGTGGTTGAGCTACAGCTTAGACATGATGAAGCTCCATGGTGTCGGGGTTTCTCGGCCCCGCCTACGGACATGGGTATGGTTCGAGCTGGTGTTTATCTTAGTGACTTCATTACACTTCCCCCGAGATAATGGACTAATGTCTAGTGTGACTCCTACCAAAGTAGCACCCCAACAAACGTATGGAATTGCTACTTATAATCTTGTCTCCACTTATCAGGACTACAAAATTCGTCAGTTGGAAACATTTTTTATTCATAATGGTTATGACATTATTGTATTGACTGAAACTGCTAATCAACCGTTAACATGGTCTCTCTTTAATTACTGGAATAATGTCTCTAGTGAGGGGACTCGAGGTGTCGGGTTGTTGTGGCGGAAAGACGTTCCTTTAAGAAATCTGCGTTTGCATCCTACTGGC
>JAGDQP010001661.1:0-38949 GCA_022664845.1 Lepisma saccharinum
GTGTTATTTCCAAATGTTTACACTGTTCAATTATTATACAAGATGATTCAAATTGCTTAGCAGGGTTTTAGCAACTTATCATACACAGTACACTTGAGGTAGGAGTATGTGTACATTTTTATCTAATAAGAACATCAGTCCAAGTTTTGGTGGCATACTTTACAGGTGATTTTATATACATGTGATTTTACAAACGTCAACAAGATAATAGAACCGAACAGCCGTAGCTCAGTTGGTAGAGACTTATTTCTTTCTTCCATCATGATTAGCATGTTAAAATATGTGCACATGCAAATTTTGGCAACTCGAGTGCAATTACTTTGGACTGAATAGTGAAGAAAACGTGTGAAAATACCCTTATATTTGTAAAATGCTGAAGGATATGGAAAGCAAATACATAGTAATGGGTACTGGGTGGAAGACGTTACCTGCTGGAGGGTATGTTCTTCAAGGCCGCCATCTTGAATCTCGATTAGTTTTCTTAAATGGGAAGAGGGTCGTGTAATATGTCATTCTGGGCTAGAATTTTACGGGAAACACGTTTCTGAAGTAAGTTTTGTCGTTAAATGTATTATTGTGAGGGAGAATGGTATGTGACATTAGTTATAGGCTAGTGATGCAATAGCCCGAAAGAACCATTTTGTTTTAAAATAATGAAGAAAATGTAAAGTTAATGCATACAAATGCGTATCGATATGGCAATGTAATGAGAAACAAATCTGTATGCATTTAGGTTTCAATTCCTTCATTATTTCAAAATAAAAAAGAATGTTCTCAGCAGAGCAGTAGCTGCTCGTGGCTTGATGACGTGGTAGTGCCAAAAAGTTCATCACCAAAATACTGAGCTTTTCCTGGTTTCAGTCGTGCCGGGATGGTGCCCTCTGCCTTTCCACATCCTGGCTTCTCCCCTGTCCCAGCCTGAACCTTAGATGCCTAAAGGCCATAAATAAATTTAAAGAAAAAGAATATTCGAATCCAAATCAGTCCAATCGTTTAGGAGGAGATGTGGAACATATATACATGGACAAAATGACTTTTATTTATATACAGATTGGGGCGATTTTCTCATTCAACAAATACGCTTTAATGACTTTTTTTTATTCACATACAATTGTTTTGCACACAAGGATGTGGAAAATGCAATATAGTCTTTAAATAACACGGAACTCAGTGAAGAAGCTTTTCAGCGTCGTGCGGATAATTTTTTGTAAGCCTGTCTTCCAAAGTTGTACTACTCTGGTGTGTTCTGATTCTAAACCTCTAAATTTAACTATTTCCTCTAAAAGCAAGTATTACTTCGCGTTGTGATTACCAACCCTCTCGTACAACTATCAGTGCAACTTAGGAATTATACGAAGTGCCATGTTCATAGATACTTTCTTACTGTGTATTATCTCCGTGGTGTTTTCAGCATTATTATCCTCCTGTATGTTATCCATATGTCATTTTGAAAGTCCTAGTTTAAGTCCACAACTGAGAACTACTTCCGGGATAGGAACATCGTCTCTACCTATTGAGCACTGCGCAAAATATAAATTTACGTCAGTAAGTATTCGACTCAAAGTCACTGTTCATTTGATTATATGGATACAATTCTTCCTGTCAATCTTATTTAAACTGTTTAATACTTTAATATATAAATAATAAGAAATATAATATCTGAAATTATTATTAATACTTAAAATATTAATCAAGTCTTTGCTCGTAACGCCATTTCTATGGTGCATTTTTTTTTGTAATTGCTTACTACACACTATAATGAGCCAGCCTGCAAACTGGCACAACATTACCGTATCTCTGAAGTTTTCTTCCCAGTCATGCGCATGCGCAGAAACAATTTTTTTTAGTCATTTGGGAGTGCCATATTCTAGCTGGTTCCAACGTGATTTGGAGAGTAACAAGTAGTCGCGTGGAACGTCACAGGTTTCATTGGAACAGGTTACAAATATATCGAAGAACTGTACTTGTATATAATATGAGATAATGATATACAAGAGCTTTTCTCATATATTCATTGGTAGTGCCATGGCACACTGGCTCCTCCTCATGGACCACGGCTGGTTTTCAGGCTATTGCATCATTAGCCCATACGAATGTCATACACCATTATCTCTCACAATAATGCATTTACGGCAAAACTGACTTCAGAAACATGTTTCCCATAACATTTTAGCCCAGAATGACATATTACACGGCTCCCTTCTCATTTAAGAAAACCAATCGAGATTCAATATGGCGGACTTCAAGATGGCGGTCATGAAGAACAAACATACCCTGCAGCAGGTAGCGCCTTCCACCCAGTACCCATTACTATATATTTACTTTCAATTACTTTCAGCATTTTACGAATACAAGGCAATTTCCACAATTTTTCTTAATCACACCAGGAAAATGCCAGGGTCGTACCTACTAACTAGGCCTTGGCCGACTACATTCCAACATCCTCTCTTCCGCCATACTCCTGCCTGAGCCTGAGATGCCTAAAGGCTTTAAATAAATTTAAATTAAAATGATAGTCGAGTTCAGCTATCTGTCCTGTCTCCGTTGCGCTTCTGTCACAGACGGACTACGAACACTGTTTCTGGAAAGTGTGCATACCGCCCTCGAATGGAATTGTCAGATGGTATTTGTTTCCCGAATTTGGTGCTGAATTTCCGCTGACCCATTGTAACTGACGGACGTTCATGTTAGTCCAGTGGCAGAAGGCCAAAATTTAGGCGTACCTTGCATTGTGGTCTGCGCAATGTTTTTGTGCATTTTTATTATTCACGGGACCATCCTAAGTGAGAATCCGGCGGGTGCCACCTCGTCACCCTTGGGCAATCCAAAATGGCGGCCATCCAATGTGGCGCCCAAAGGATAAGCGTAGTCTTGGTTTTGAATGCACGTATCTCCTAAACTACTGGCCCGATCTTTATCGTTCAAACACTAAATTATGTAGAACATAACACGATAACATATGAGTTCACTTATTGATACTCATACTTAAAATTAGTAACCAGAAAAATAATTGAATTTAAAACTTCCAGTTTTTCCGAACAACTTTTCAATCATATATGAGTGGCTGTGTGAGTGATTCATGTGAAATTCAACGTTGTCGTGAGTTGACGCCATTCGAACGGGGCATGCTGGTGGGTTCGATTTTGGCGGTGGTGCAGGAATTCGGCTTTACACGTTCAACCGTGTCCAGGATGTACAGAGAATGGTTGGATGAAGGCGTCACAGTCCACAACAAACACCATTCCGGGCGTCCAGCCGACCTCAATGACCGAGACCGTCGACACTTGGGACGAATTGTCAACAGAGACAGGAAAGCGACAGTGTGAGAAATCACGGCCCAATTCAACACTGGTCGCGCTAGAACCATCTCCCAGTGGTTAATCTGTCGCACCTTCCATTCGCTAGGGTATGGGATCCGTCGCCCTTCACGGGTGCTACTGCTAACCCCGCGTCATCGGACATTCCGGCTTGCATTTGCCACCAATCTCCTCGGATGGACACTGCAACAGTGGCGTAACGTCAGCTGGATCCGACGAATCACGGTATGAACTGTACCATCCCGATGGAAGCCACCGTGTGTGGCGCATATCTCATGAATTGATGGATTCTACATGACAAGAGGGCGTGGTCCAGGGCGGTGGGATACCAGTCATGGTCAGGAGCGCCTTTTTCTGGCATGGAATGGATCCTCTGGTTGTTCTGAAAGGCACATTGAATTGTCCGCTGTATCGTCAGTTGCTCGGAGACCATCTCCACCCGATTTTGGCCTTTCAACATCCTGACCATCTTGCGGTCTTTCAAGATAACAATGCGCCGCCACATCGCTACAATATCGTCCAAGAATAGTTCGAAGAGCATGCAGGGGAGGTCCAACGACTGAGCTGGTCACTCCGGAGCCCTGATATGAACCCCATTGACCATCTGGGATTACCTTAAACTCAGGTTCTGTGCTCTGGATCCTCCATCCACGAACAGGCCGCAATTGATTTCTGCTCTGCAGACTGTTTGGTGTAAACTGCCTCCAGAAGTGTACCAGAGACTTACAGACTCACTTCCACGCCATATCGCTGCGCGGATCACACAAATATTGGTACTCGTTTTATTGTTATATCGAGTACTCGTGTATTAATTACTGTTGTGATAAAATTTACAGCACCTAGAATTGAGGAGAATCCTGCTAAATGGAAGAAGAAGTTTGATAAATCTACTGATCGCCCTGCGTGAGTAATTGCGTTAGATAAAGGAGGATAGACAGTTCAGCCTGTTCTTGCACCACTGTCTACAATTCTTCCAGCTAATAATAGAGTTAGAGATGGGAGTAAAAGTCAAAACTTTATGCTATTAAGTCGCAGGGAGGCTATGTCTGGAGCTCCTAATATTAAGGGGACTAGTCAATTTCCAAAATGAAAAATAATTTCCATTTTCAAGTTACCATTTTTAACTGTCAATAACTTAGCTATCTTTTAATGTATCCAAATAAACAATCCGCCAAATTAAAGCAAGTATAACGGTCTTTGAAAAGTTATTCTACACATCTTACAATTATTCTAGCCGTTTGCATGTAACTTTGCAATATATGATATGATTGAAAAGTTGTTCGGAAAAACTGGAAGTTTTAAATTCAATTATTTTTCTGGTTACTAATTTTAAGTATGAGTATCAATAAGTGAACTCATATGTTATCGTGTTATGTTCTACATAATTTAGTGTTTGAACGATAAAGATCGGGCCAGTAGTTTAGGAGATACATGCATTCAAAACCAAGACTACGCTTATGCTTTGTGCGCCACATTGGATGGCCGCCATTTTGGATTGCCCAAGGATGACGAGGTGGCACCCGTCGGATTCTCACTTAGGATGGTCCCATAAGTAATAAAATGCAAAAAAAGAAAAAAAACTGCATACGGTAAATTATATTTTGAAAAATCATTGAGAATTTCTTGATCCATCTGTGCAACTTTACACTCTTTTCCCAAGTACTTACATATTTATCTTAAAGTCTATTGTTTCAGAAGTTTATGTGATGTGTTTAAAATGTATCCGGAATGTGTCAAATCTATCTGAAGATAAGTCCTTATCCTTAAAAATATAGCAAGAAAAGTGATGAATTTGCTTTATTCTTCGTAGGACAGTTCGTTAAAACAATAATTTGTCACGGAGAAGACCTGGGTTCTATGCCCTCTTTTAGTACTTTCTAGACTAACAAAACAACCTTATCAATATTTGGTAATTTCGCTTGAAAATGTTAAAATAGTGATCGCGAGTAAAAGTATATGGGACAAGTGCAAAAGAGGTTATTTAGATTAAGAAGAACAGTTGTTTTTAATATGGGTGGGCGGAGCCGGATCTTGAAGGAACCGAGAATCAGATCCTAAAGATATCTGGTACTCGGTTGAGAGATCTGTGACCTCGTACCCGGTTCTAAGATCCGTATCCGCGTTCTGGGTTCCAAGATCTAGATCCAGGTACTTGTGTCCAATATCCGGATTCGGATATTCGGTTTCACGATCCACTATAGAAAATACAATTGACAACAGTGTCCATCACATAAAGCTAAAATGTCTCAACGTGTCCATGATTCTGTGTTGCTGGGAGTGGGTATGACACATGGCGGTTCATTCTTTTGACATTACAAGTCTGACCAGCAGAGATATCTCACAAGAGTACGAAGTGAGGTGGGGTGCTCAGTCCCACGCTCGACCAACTTTACCTCCCACGGTGTCCAGGAGTACCAAGGACACTCTGGTACTCAACTTGATAGGAGCCTGAGTGAACCTTAGGGCGCCATCCATTGGAGCACTGGAAAGAGTAAGACAGCTGACTAACAGGTAGGAGGTACAAAAACGGAACAATTGTCTCTGAGTACAAATAGTAAACATGGATCCCCAAAAGCAGCTGACTATATTGTGAAGTGTTCCAGTAGTATAAAAATAAAAAGCGAAAATAAAAAACAGTTTTTAATCTATATGCAAAATGTTGGTGGAATGCGTACCAAAGCCAATGATTTCTACACTAGTGTTTTATCCAATAGCTATGATCTGATAATAATAACTGAAAGTTGGTTATCTGATGATCAATTTGATTCAGAATTCTTTGACATGAGATATAAGGTGTTTCGTCAGGATAGAAACTTCGAATTGCTTGGAAAGGCGATAGGTCATGTTGGGGTGTCTACAAAAACATAACATGTATTATGTAAACTCTATTGATAGCTATTTTGAGTGCATTATAACTAAACTTACTATAAAGATGCTATCGCTATATGTTTGTGCTGTATACATTCCACCAGACTCGAGTGAAACAGTGTATGAATTATTTTTTGAATTTATTGAGAGTAATTGTCCAGTAGGAAGCACTATACTCTGTCTTGGGGATTTTAACATACCTCAAATACTTCATTCCAATTTTGACCTTTCACACGCAACAAAGAAGTGTTGTAATTTGTATAATTTCATGTCATTATTCAATTTAGAATCATTTAATAATATCCGTAATGTCAATGGTCGCACATTAGATCTAGTATTAACAAACATTATTGACGTCACTGTAGTTAGAGAAGAACACCCCCTTGTTCCTGAAGATAAACACCATCCGGCATTACTTTGTTCCTTTCCACAGAATCAATCGAAAAAAGAGAAACTAGAGAACAACATTACTGGGTTTAATTTTAGGAAGGCTAATTTCGAACAAATGTATACAGAATTGTCGAGACTAAACTGGAACAAACTTTTCCATTTGAATGACGTAAATGAAGCATTAGGGCAATTCTATGAAATGATGTACACTACTATGAGCCTATGTGTTCCCCGTAAGAAATGCAATAATAATAAATATCCGTCTTGGTTCACTTACAACATAATTCAAAAGATTAAATTTAAGACATATCATCATAGGAAAATGAAAACTGGTGTAGACGTTGCTTTTCATCGAGATAAATTTCACATATTACGTGGAGAGCTAAAATCAGAAATTTCTTTAGCATATATTTCATTGAAAGCTCAGAATACAGTACCAATAAAGACCCGAGGCAATTTTGGAATTTTGTTAAAAGTAAGACAAGACATCTCTCATCCACTTCTTTGAAATACAGAGACAGAGCTAGAAAGTAACAGGGAAGTATCTAGATCTTTTGCACATTATTTTCAATCTGTATTTAGAACTGTAACACCCCAGTACAAATCTGAAATTTTGTCAGACAACCCTAGATGTGAACTTTTAAACACGTTTCAAATAAAAGAAATTAAAATGAAAGAAATTGAGGAAGCAATCAAAATGTTAAAACCTAAGGTATCTTGCGGGCCGGACGAAATTCCACCTTATATAATAAAAGGTTGTGCTGAGATTCTTAAATACCCATTATATATTTTATTAAATCTATCTGTTAAAACTTGTGTATTCCCTGACAAATGGAAGGAAAGTTTAATTTGTCCTATTCCAAAATCCGGAAATGCTAAAGACGTCGAAAACTTCAGACCAATATCTATTTTATCATCGTTTGCAAAAGTATATGAATGTGTGATATATAGGCGAATACTGAATCATGTAAACTCCATTCTTTCACCACATCAGCACGGCTTTTTGAAAAATAGGTCAACCTCAACAAACTTAGCAATTGTAACTGACTTCACTGTAACTGAGCTAGATAACGGAGGCCAAGTAGACGTCGTATACACTGATTTCAGTAAAGCATTTGATTTGGTTGATCACGATGTTTTGCTACGCAAACTTAAGTTCTTCAATTTTTCTACGGAAACCATAAAATTATTAACTTCGTATTTACGTAAACGTAAGCAGGCAGTAATTTTTAAAGGTTATATTTCAGAATATTTTGAGACACTGTCCGGAGTACCACAAGGTTCAAACCTCGGCCCTTTATTATTTCTTTTAGTTATTAATGATATATCTGAGTGTATCGAGAACTCCCATATTCTCTTATTCGCGAATGACCTGAAATTATACGCTAGAATTGAATCAATTGAGGACAGTGCCAAACTACAAAAGGACTTAGATAATGTCAAAGAGTGGTGCGACAGGAATAAATTTGTAATTAATACAAAAAAGTGCAATTCCATATCTTTTACAAGGAAAGAAAAGTATGTTGAGTTCAACTACTCGATTGATGGAGTAAATCTATCGAAACCTGAAACTGTTAAAGATCTTGGAGTTGTTTTCGATCCAAAATTAAACTTCGGGCGTCACATTGAAATGATCACTAACAATGCGTACAGGAATCTTGGGTATATTTATCGTTTTAGCAAGAATCTCCATCTTGACTCAACACTTCTAAAATTGTATTACTCTTACGTGAGATCACAGCTAGAATACTCCTGTATTATATGGACTCCGAACACTCAGAAATATGTTAAAGCAATAGAGAAAATCCAGTGTAAATTTTTGAAATTACTAATGTATAGAAAAACCACATTATATCCTGCATACATATCATACAGGGAATTAGTGAGCAATTTTAATATACAAACTTTGGAACGAAGAAGGCATTTAAATGATTTAATATTTCTGTACAAATTAATACACAATCAAATTGATTGTATTGATTTAATTCCGAAAATTTTCATTCAAGTTCCGAACACTAAAACTAGATTAGGTAATAATGGGACATTCTATTGCAAAAAGCAAAGGACTGAAATTCTATGTAAATCCCCAATTTGGAGAATGAGTGCTTTCTACAACAAAATTGAACCTAAAGTTAATGTAGATATATTTGGAATGACTTACAAAGAATTTAAAAAAACTGCAGGTGAAGTAATATGATTGTTTCTTGTATCTTGTAATTACTGTCATGTACACGCAAGCACTGTAATTAGGCATATTGCCTGTTGTATTATGTTTTGAATAAATAAATAAAATAAGTCTTCAGCAGCGTCCAGGTCTAGATCTGAACCTGAGCCGCCCAAATCGTAGTCAAACGCTCGTACGTACAAACTTCAAATATTCTGCAGATATTAAAATAATGTTCAGCTGATGTCATTTGGTTATTTTAACGACGGTAACATCTCTTTCCCTTCTTTAAGCATCATCCTCAAATTTGTCAAAGCATTATGAGAATTAAGCACATTTCGCTTATCATATGTGTTTTAAAAACTGAAATATCTACATTCTCCAAATATTCATGTTAGTAAAGGGAGAGATATCAAGATTCCCTGGCAGAGACCATTTGAAAGAGGAAATGCCACAGAATAAAAGCGTCCTACTTGGAAATGGGTATACGACAGAGAACAGATTGTAAAATAATTAAAAAAAAAAGATCGGAAACAGAAACTTTTACATGAAAGCAGAGGAAAATGACGATCAGGAAGGACAGGCAATAGCCATCTTACACTACTAACCGAGCAGGACCGAGTCTACTTCATTTTTGTAGATTCCTTTTTGTAGATCATTAAATTGCTTTTAATTGGCCGTTTACAGAAAAATATTCGATTAAAATGTGGCCGAGATACTAACGTTTAAGTCCAAGCGCGTGCGGGATGGTTTGCTGTATGCGGGATATGTGTTACCACATTGGTAGGCTATGGCCAGCGCCAAGTTAAGGCCAAATCATATTTCGGCCAATGAAAGGACGCAAACTGAAACTTGGCCTCAAGTTAGCCCTGGCCAGAAGCTTACCAGGTGTATGCATAAGTTTTTGCCGGTTTTTGTGGTAAAGAAAACACATAATTTTCAAGGGAAATTAATTTTGTTTTATTCAAAATATTGGCCATCGGCTTCTACACATTTCGCCCATCTTTCAGGTAATTGATGCATACCATGCCAGAAAAACTGCTTGTCTTTTGCGGCAAACCATTCGTCGAGCCATTTTCCAACGTCTTCGAAATTGCTGAAGTGCTGCTCTGCGAGCGCGTGCCCCATTGATGCAAACAGGTGATAGTCAGATGGCGCCAGGTCTGGGGAGTACGGCGGGTACGGAAGGATGTCCCATCCAAGCGATTTCAAGGTGTCTTTCACTTTTTTTGCTGTGTGAGACGGCGCATTGTCGTGTAACACAATCACTTTGCCATGTCTTCGGGCCCATTCCGGTCGTCTTTCGATCAATGCGTGATTTAAATTAATCATTTGTTGGCGATAGCGTTGTGCATTAACGGTTTCGCCGGGCTTCAAGAGTTCATAATACACAATACCGCTCTGGTCCCACCAGACACAAAGCATGGTCTTCTTGCCGAAGTGATTTGGCCTTGGTGTTGAAGGACCGGCTTCGCCAGGTGAAAGACACGATTCTTTCCGCTTCGGGTTTTCAAAATAAATCAATTTTTCGTCACCCGACACAATTCGATACAAAAAGAATTTTCTTTCGTGGCGTTGAAGCAGCATTTCACAAGTGACTTTGCGATTTTCCATTTGACGTTCATTCAAATCATGTGGGACCCATTTACCCAGTTTATTGATCTTCCCCATTGCTCGTAAATGTCTGCTGATTGTTTCTTGTGACACATTTAATGCTTCGGCCAATTGCTGTTGAGTTTGAGTTGGGTCATCCTCTAATAACACCTACAATTGCTCGTTTTCGCACTTTTGTGGTCTACCAGAGCGCGCACTGTCTTTCACATTGAAATCACCACTTTTAAATTGTCGAAACCTTGTCTCACATGTTCTAATCGATGCAACGTGTTCAAAATATGTTTCTACCAGCACACGATGACTTTCAACAGCCTTTTTCTTTTGATTAAAAAGAAAAGCAATGCGTGCCGCAAATGTTCTCTTTCAGGCACAAACTTCGACATGGTCGCTGAACGATAAAACAAAGGCGCTAGTGTTTGGCGGACTCAACTTGTGTGTGTAGTTTAATGTCAGACGAACAAAATGACGAATGTGTCAAATGAATATACGCTGCGTACTTTTCGCTGGCGCCATCTCTTAGGTAAACCGGAAACTACTTATGCATACACCTGGTAGTTGTCGATTGTAAAACTGAACCTAAATCGGCCGAACGGTTCTCCAGAAAACGAGTTCTACAATGAGAGCTACAAAAAATTCTAGATGGTGTCGTAATCTAAGATGGCGGGCGTTAAAATCAGGTACATCCCCCTCAGATCTACTTTATGTGAGATGTAAAAATTTGGTTCTTTAATGTTTCATGTATAGATCGATACCATTAGCGACTCTACTAATACAGATAGATAGATAGACCACCATAAAAAGGGACCTGTCAAAGATATCCTCCTTTATAAATTTGTACGTTTGTACTGAACATAATAGCAACGCAGTTACAAAACTTCATCAAAGATGCAGAAAGGAGCTATCGAAAATTTTAATTCTGATTCATAATATCTAGAAAGATGTCGGCGAATAGACCGATGAAACCACCGTAAACACAATAAAGATTACTTTTATAAAGCTTACCCCACTCATTTTTAACACGTTTTTTTTTATTAACTCGCTTTCTTGTCTGTCTGTTTGGTACAAAATATAACAAAATATCAGAAAATCAACTCGCTTTCTTGTCTATCTGTTCAGTATAAATTTTGCAATCGATTTTAAACTAACTTCCCGATGAGCTTGAAACTTGAAACTTTGAAAATAGCTCAGAACTGAATGACAATGCAATATTAACTTATGACATTTTGAAAAAGACGCCATCTTGGATCCAAAATGGCCACTCAACCCATTCTTGTATAGAATACACAGCCTAAACGGCTAGAGAAATAGAAGCGAAATTTGGTATAAGGGTACACTATCACTAATAGGTTAGGAAAATATTACCAATCATTTCCAAAGACGCCATCTTGGATACAAAATGACGGACACAAGAAATGCATTTTCACACCGTTTGAGCTAGAGAAATGAAATTTCGTATGAAGGTACATGACCACTAGCAGATTAAGAAAATATTACAAAATGTTGAAAAAATCGCCATCTTAGATCCAAAATGTCCGCCAAACCCATTGTTGTATAGAATACACAGCCTAAACCGCTGGGGCTAGCAAAGTGAAATTTGGTATGAAGATATATTATCACTAGTAGGTTACGAAATTTCTCCAAAGACTCTATCTTGGATCCAACATGGCGGACAAAAATCATTTTCTACACTGTTTGAGCTAGAGATACGAAATTTGTCATAAAGATGTATCATAACAAGTAGTTTAGGAAAATATTACATTTTGAGTAAGTCGTCATCTTGGATTCAAAATGGCCTCCCAAATATCATTTTCCACACCATTCGAGCTAGAGAAGTGAAATTTTAAATGAAGGTATACCATCATAAGTAAGTCACGATAATATAATAAAACGTTAAAAAAGTCGTAATCTTTAATCCAAAATGTCCACCAGAAACATTTTTCAAACCACTGAATCTAGACAAACGAAATTCGGTATAAAGGTGTATGACCAAGAGTTGGTTACAAAAAAAAAAATATTCAAAAGGGATTTTTTTAAAAACACGCTTCTTAAAGATGGACTAAAAAGTAAAAAATAATAAATTGAATTAATCTTACGAATAGAAAAATAAAAGTGTGGGTGCTCTTAGATATTATGATTTTATAATAAGGTAAGCAAGAGCACCCACGCTTTTATTTTCCAATTCATAAGATTAATTCAATTTATTATTTTTTACTTTTTAGTCCATCTTTAAAAAGCGCGTTTCTTTAAAAAATCCCATTCTTAATATTTTTTTATATATTTAATTAAGGATATAAAATTTCTAAGGCATATGAAGAGTTTGGCTTATTATAATGCCAACGTTATGATGCAAGACACTTTCAGAACTGCAAGATGTACAGAATACGCGGTGATGTAGGCTCCCTTCCTTGCATTCTCTCAGGACTAAACAAAAACATGATTTTATAAATAATACTTTTCAATCTAAGTCCGAAATGTTATGATAATATTAAAAGGGATATGTATATTAATAATAGTTGACGAGGACCGAGTGTACCTTAAAGTGTAGATTCTCCTATTCATAAGTAAATGTAACATGAGAATAGAGTTATTCATATGTGAAACGATCAATATACGAACAGATATGCATAAACACATCATGGCGATCAGTTAGTTGCCTTAGAAATCTATAAACAATTCATACGCAGTAAGTAAATACGATTTCCCCATCTACTATTAAGCAAAACCACATAATCCTTAGTAAACGTAATAAAAACAGATTTTGATAAACACAAATATTTGAACATTTTTGTTCCCAGGAAGAATCATTAAACGTCATTGTATGCTCGAGCTTTCCCATGCTCCAATATGGATTTAATAGTTGAGGCTCGTTTCGATGAAAACTGCAGACGATTTAGGATTTCAAAAGATTGAAACTCTAAGAATATTTAGCTACTTCGTTATGTCAAATTTCTGCTAGAACCAGATGAACCGTTCCTTCGTCATGGCGAAATATGTGCTTAGTTGTACCATGGAAACGGTCAATATTTTAACATTCTAATGTGGTACAAATCTTAAGGATAAATCCATCTATAATTACACCAAGTTTGAAGCCAATCGTTGTAATCATTGTCACATGAGGCGCGAATGTAATTTTTAATAAATGTGTATTGTTTTCATGGAAACGGTAATAATCTGAATATTTTGGAGCAACAAAAACATGAAAGGCTGTCCAATGGGACTTCCGGTCCGACGACTGCTGTAAGTTGAATTTATGTATGGTTAATGTCATTTAGATTCATGTCTTGGCTATACTGCCATTTTCATTAGTTACGTTTATCGACTGTTGTTTGGTGGTAATTTAGAATATTCTTTCGCTTCTTGATTGTTTTTTTATAGCGTTGCTAATCAATAAGTTACTTGACTACATTGTACTTGTGTTGGAGAGGTCCGAGTGTTTGGATGTGTAGGTACACATATCCTCGTGGGTAGTCTTCATGTTGTCCTATGTTGGGATGGTTATCTGAACAATCGTTCAAGTCTAAGCATCTATCTGTCTAGAAATACAATTGTAATGTGAGAGAATATTATGGAAATTTACGTCAGATCTTACAATAAAGAAAAGTTTTCATATGTTGGAGATGAGTGGACTATCAATCCTAGATAGTAAATTATAGTTCAATGTTCATATCTACGCCATATGTGAAGTTAAGCAAGAGAGAATCAATTACTTCAATATTTATTAATCAAGAATATTAGTGAAGATATATATATATATATTTTTATTTAAAATACTACAAGACAAATATAGTATTTTTATGGCGCAGTCAAGTTGAAGAATTTATGCGTCCAACGAGGGAATTCAATTCGGAATCAGAGTCTTATATTCATACAGTCTATCATCCATTTATCAGAGAGAAGTTTTGTGAATTTTGAAGATTTTTTCTTGTTATCTTGGAATTTTTAGAAGTTATCTCGGCAATACTATATTACAGCTCTTTGATGTCAATACAATGGAAATCGAAGTATACATGGAACAATTTTCAATGCGTTGCGAGCATATAATGTGAGTACAGAGAAAAAAGTTCCATTATTTTTGTCAGCGATTGGCCATGATCTTTTCGCAACATTAAAGGATTTGTGTGAACCAGAGAGGATACAAGAACAAACTTTGGAGAAGATCAAGGAAATATTACTGCAGCACTTCAAAAGGAAGAGGAATGCCATAGTGAAAAGATACCGATTTCACATGGTCAGGCAAGCACCATTACAACCTGCAGCTGAATTTTTCTACTCTTTGCGTAGACAGGCCATGCGTTGTGATTTTGGCACATCACTTGACGTTATGTTGCGTGACCAACTGATAGTAGGCGTATACAGAGAAGATGTACGACGAAGATTACTAGCTGATGCGAATCTAACTCTTCAACGCGCTCTAGAAGTTATTAATGTAGAAGAGCAAGTCGATAAGGATTCCACTTTCTTTCACCAGCTGCAATCTAGTCTTTCAAAATCGAGGCTTAGGGAAGAGATTCAGCCTGTGGTGGAGATACCAAAAGGGAGAGCGGTCAGTACATCAACATCAAGAAAAATCTGTTATCGTTGTGGTGCTTATCATAGAAAGTCTAACGAGTATAAAAACTGTTACGCAGCAAAGTTAGTCTGCCGGAAGTGCTTGAAGATTGGTCATGTAGCGAAAATTTGTCAATCCAGAATTACAACAGCGATTCAACAACCTGCTAAAGTCGACGATCTAAGATAGAACAGCTACCATTTGTTGAGACATGTTTGGATTCAGTAGATAAGTCACAACAAAATCCAGAGACGAAACGTTCAGTATTTTTCAATTATGTTTGTTTGTTAGAAATAATAATTAATGTCGTTGATGTTAGCACACCAATTACTAACTAACTAACTAACTCTATGGCTTATGGAACTCGCAAGTTCATCGCCGCAGTAACAAACGTTCGCCATTGGATTCTATCCTGGGCAGTATCAAGCCAGTTTTCATCACGAACACCTACTTCTCGAAGATCTCTTCTAATATTGTCCTCCCAACGACGTCTCGGTCTTCCCAATGGCCTCTTTCCATCGGGCCTTCCAACCAGGATAGAATATAATCTTCGTTTTTTCCCCATCCGAGCTACATGCCCTGCCCACCTTAGTCGTCTCGATTTCATTATTTTTACAACATTTGGTGAATCGTACAGTCCGTGGAGTTCTTCATTATGCAGTCTCCTCCACTCTCCAGTCATCTCGTCCCGTTTCGGCCCATATATCTTTCTCAAAACCTTATTTTCAAACACACGCAATCTATGTTCATCTGCTAGGGTCGTACTCCAACTTTCGCAACCGTAAAGTATTACCGGCAGAATAACCGTTCTGTATATTTTTAATTTCAATTTCCTTGATATTAATCGCGATGCTAGAAGTTTTTGGACTGAGTAGAAACATGCGTTCCCCGATACTAAGCGACTTTTTATTTCTTCCGTGACCTCATTTTTGCTTGTTACGTATGCTCCCAAGTATTTAAATTTGTTTACTTTCTCTATTACCTCATCCCTAATTCTTATGTTTTTAATTCCTTCATTCCCTGTGCTTCGGCTTGTTACCATGTATTTTGTTTTATCTATGTTTACCTGTAGACCTATCTCATCGCACGCTTCTACTAAGACATCGGTGTTGCTTTGTAGTGCATCTATATCGTCCCCTATTAAATCTACGTCGTCCGCGTATACAAACAGTTGATTCAAACCATTCAATGATAGTCCCTTTTTGTCCCCTTTAATTTTTAAAATCGCATATTCTAACGCGAAGTTAAACAGTAGTGGTGACAAGGCATCGCCTTGTTTCAATCCGTTGCGAATCTTGAAACTATCTGACATATTATTACCTATCCGTACTCTGCTTATGGGGTCGCTGAGACACATCTTCACTAGTTGGACCAATTTTTTCGGTATTCCAAATCGTATCAGGATACTGTATAACTTTTCCCTTTTGATAGAATCATATGCTTTCTTAAAATCAATGAATAGCTGATGAACCGTCCCATTGTATTCCCATTTCTTCTCCAAAATTTGTCTCAAAGCAAAAATCTGGTCCAACGTGGATGACACCAATTACTTAGTTAGTTTAATAGTATTCTCAGTCTGAAGTGGCCCAAATCTATGCTTGAGTAAAATACATTGATTTCCACTAAGGCTAACATAATTTGCATGAAGAATTCCATGTATTGACACAAGTCGGTTACATTCAAGTAGTTTTTACATAAATCCAAAGAATGGATACTTTCTCATCATCGCTATCTCCTATAACATCACAAAGACATACTACCTGCATATATGATGTTTTAGTTAAATTAGCTCATCTGTATATCTCCAATAAATCTTGCCTCCGTAAATTCGTCTTTATGCAGTAAAGATTGTTTCCATCACAATCTTCTAAATAGAAAAGTAAAACATTCCCAGCACAGCTCGTTTCGTTATATATCAAGACACGCATAACAATCTTACTTCTAAATTCGTTAAACATAATTCAATAACAACAATGCCCTGATATAACTGAATTAAATTAAATTCACTTAGAAGGTTTCAAATTACAAAATTCAACAACAATCACTCTTTCCTATTCTCACAATGTTTTTTTATTTGGTACCGTGCTAGATGTCGATAACTGTGAAGTTGTCAGTTTACCTGATTCTTTGAGTTGACTATTCTGTATCAAAGAGTCAAGGTACTGCCTAATTCAGCTTTCCAGGGTAATATCTGGTGTAGCAAAAAGTAATCCATTATTTTGCCAATAGATGGCTTCAGTGATCTGTAGCTCGCGTTGTATAAGTCCGATCGGGTTCAACGAGATGGCTTTCAAACGATGAGATTGCGTACTACAGACACTGTTCAGATAGTTGTGATGAGTTGACTCAGTGTTGTGTGAGCGCGCGTCAAAATGGACACTAGCAAAGAGAAAATACGCTATAGTTTACAGTTGTTCTTCGATAAAGGCGAAAACGCAAGCCAGGCGGCTGCAAATGTGAATAGTGTTTATGGTCCTGATACTGTAACAGCCAATCACGCGCAATTTTGGTTTCGTCGATTCCGTTCCGGTAATTTTGACGTCAAAGATGTACCACGCACTGGAAGGCCACGTGTCGAAAATGTCGATAAAATCATGGACATTGTCGCGTCCGACCGTCATGTAAGCACTGTTTCGATTGCTCAAGAGCTAAACATTGCACAAAAAACCGCGTGGAACCATTTGCATAAGGCTGGATACAAAAAGAAGCTTGATGTATGGGTGCCACACGAGTTAACGCAAAAAATCCTCATGGACCGAATTTCCATCTGCGAATCGCTGCTGAATCGCAACAAAAGCGACCCATTTCTGAAGCGGTTGGTGACTGGTGATGAAAAGTGGATCACTTACGACAACGTCACGCGAAAACGGTCGTGGTCGAAGCGCGGTGCGCCGGCGCAAATGGTGCCCAAGCCAGGATTGACGGCCAGGAAGGTTTTGCTGTGTGTTTGGTGGGATTGGCAGGGAATTATCTACTATGAGCTGCTCCCCTACGGCCAAACCCTTAACTCGGAACTATACTGTCAACAATTGGACCGTCTGAAGGTAGCAATCGCCCAACTTTGGCCAATAGGAGAGGCATTGTGTTCCACCAGGACAACGCCAGGCCACACACATCGATAGTGACTCGCCAGAAGCTCCGGGAGTTTGGGTGGGAGGTTCTTATGCATCCACCTTATAGTCCGGACCTGGCACCGAGTGATTACCATCTGTTCCTGTCCATGGCGAACACGTTTGCTGGTGCAAAATTCGCGTCAAGAGAGGCTTGTGAACATCGACTGTCTCAATTTTTTGCCAATAGGGACAAGGGCTTCTATGAGAGAGGCATCATGATCTTACCTTCCAAATGGCAACACGTTATCGAACAAAACGGCGCATATGTGACCTAAATCGGATCATTCTAACTATGGTAAGTCAAGCCTTCAATGTCATGCAAAAATAATGGATTACTTTTTACTACACCAGATATAATACCTTTATCCACATTGATAAAGCTTGGTGGTATTGCGAAACTCCAGCCAAAACAACATATATTGAAGCTAATGAACGATACCGAAGTACAGATCATAGGCTCAGTCGAGTCGGATGCAAATTACAAGTCAAGGTCTCAGCCTTTATTATTTATGTAGCAAATCTCGAGATGCCTAATATAGTGATTGGAGTGGACGGATTAAACAAAGTCTTCCCTAATTGGAAATTCGACTACTCAGATACGAGAACGGAATCAGGAAACATAAGATGTGATTCGATTGATATCTGTAATCAAGACTCCTTGAAGCCCAGAGATACAAGTTTTTTGATTGAACAAACGTCAACGATATTGTCTAAAATTCAACAAACTATAGAAACCATAGGAAGATCAGTTATGGAGTTATCTAAGTCAGTCGTGAATTATATGTCATCAAAAAGTAAGTCATCAGCCTTTTCTAAAAAAAAATCAAGGAGCCATCCATTATTGAAGATTGTGTAAGTGTTGCCCAACCAGTAGACATAGACTTTGGTTCAATTCTAGCGTCTAAAATTAAAACAGAAAAGGATCTATACATTACAAAGTCATCTAGGGATTGTGCAAGAAGAAAAACAGAAATGAAGGATGAAGCTACTGAGAGAAGTCAAAGTCAAATAAACATTTATCGGTGGTTAGAGGATAAAGGTTATGCCCACAATGTTTTATCAAAAGATTTTCAGTTGCAACTACCAAATATAGAAAGATTAGTGGCAACAGGTTTGTTAAAAGAAGCAATGAGTTTGTTAGATAACTTGTAGATTGTCGTCAAGTTTTGTGTTTGGTGTATTGTGATTATTCAAATATTGTCTTTAACACCATTCTGGCAGAAAGACTATTGTGTCTACAAGTGAAAGTTTAGACATGTGTATTCTCAGAGTATGAACATATATTTTTTTATTTTATATTATTTTCAATAAGATTTAACGTCATAAACATTATTTCGAGGTGTTATCTGAAAGGTAGCCTAATTTTTTTCCAGTATTTAATCGGATTCATTTATATTATTCTGCTTTCAGTTTTCCTGATGGGACTTATCTAAAGTGCAGCTGAATGAATGAATCTACTTCTTCATGTTCATTAGATAATCTAATAGAGATTAATTTATGGAATATTTTTACTTTGTTTGAACATGAATTCTCTTTTACAAATAATCGTTAATTAACAGTTTTCTAGTGTTGATACATTCTGTAAATATTTATCAAGTATAGTTTTTGCTACCCGGCAAACTTTTCTTTTTCAAAAGAACCGGCGAGTGCTATAAGTTGAATTTATGTGTGATTAAGGTTATTTATATTCATGTCTTGGCTACACTGCCATTTTCATAGTTACGTATATCGATTGTTTTGTAGCGGTAGTTTGGAATGTTCGTTCGCTTGTTGATTGTTTTTATATCGTTGCTATTCAATAAGTTACTTAACAACAGTGTACTTATATGTCAGAGGTCCGAGTGTCCGGATGTGTAGGCAAGCACATCCTCGCGGTAGTCTTCATGTTGTCCTATGTCAGGACAGATATCTGAACAATCGTTCAAGTCTTAGCATCTTATCGTCTAGAAGCACGATTGTCGTGTGAGTGGTGAATTTATATGAAGTTACTACAAGTCTTGAAATAAAGAGAAGTTTTCATGATATGAGATATGTGGACTATCAATCCAAAATAGTAATTTACAATTCTATGTTTAGTGACGTCATGTGCGTAATTCATCTAAGAGAGAATCAATCACTTTTGTATTCTTAATCTGAATATTTGAAGACATCTAATCTTTATATTATGGAGGAAAGAAGGCCTCAACTTCATAAAAGAAATAGGTAAGCGTATCACACAATCATCTGGTGATGATAGAGCAAGCACCTTTCTTATCCAAAGAATAAGTATGGCAATTCAAAGAGGTAATGTAGCTTCAATCCAGGGAGCCATACCCAAAGGCAAGGAATTAGATGAGATATTCCTGCTGTAATTTTGATTTGTTTGACGGAACGTTTGTCACTTTCCATAATTATAAGCAGGTAACCGCTAACATGAAGCCTACCGTTGTAGCGGATGAAATGTTTCCTGAAGGAGTTGGACCATACATGGGGATGGAAGAGGTAGTTAATGTGTTTCTGATGGCCTGTTAATGTGTTTGGCGGCAAATGAGAAAGCAGTTCATACAGACCTTTCCCATGATTTCGAAGACACATTTGATGATCACGGTCTTGCAGTGATTGTGATGGTGGCCTTCCGAATCATCAAGATTAAAGCATTAAATAATCATTATTATTGTTATATTTATTATTCAGTTTGAATGTTGGGTTTTCTTTTTCCTGTCTGCGTGAATGTGTAATATAGATGCCATCATGAAATCATTTGAAATCCTAGATATGAAATTTCACGAAAATCTTATATTTTGGAGTTAATGTGTTTCGGTCTTTGGAACCCACAGATATGAAATATGACGAAAATCAGATGATATTTTGAAGTTAAAGTATTTATATTGTAAACATTTTGCCCTATAACCCACATTGTTGTTGAAGTGAACACTTCTAATATTTATTGTTAATAACAATGAAATAGATTGTTAATTGACTGAATAAATGATACAATTTTATCATATTGATTGTTGGATCTTTATATTTTAAAATACTATTTTGACTACAAGACGAAAATATAGTAACGACGGATGTATGGTGCGGCCCAAATTATAGTGAAATTTTAACATATAATTTTCAAAAGTTGTTCGGCCTCAATCAGAAGAAATTTGTAATAGTTTTATCCATAAGTGCTACAGTGTATTTTCAAACAATTATTTACTACTAAAATCCAAATTGATAGTGTCAAATACATCAAAAATGAAGAGGACTAGAGGTTATAGAGATGAAGACTAAATATGGCGGACAGTAACCATAACGACTTATCAACAACCTCAATATATTATAGACAATCGATCGTAGGACAGTTATGAAGATGTATATTAAATATTAAAGAACAAAGAGTAATACAATGGGTTTGTAAAGACTCGCAGTTTAAAAACAGACAGACACACAACAGGCTGTCCAATGTATCATAAGTGAGGGCTGTTGTAAACACAGTTAGGAAGAATATAGAGAGAACATCCATGACGTCACATGATGCCGAATTATGGTTCAGCGGCAGCCATCTTGTGTGTCCCCATTGGAGTCCCTCTATGCCGAGTATTGTGAGGACTGCCTTTTTTTCAGCCCTAACTTTCTCTTCGCATAAGAATGAAAAGGCAATTCTCGGAAAAGAGGGAATCTAAATATTGGGCCAGTCAATGTGGTGGATGGACCTCGTCCCTTCCGTCTCTTGGCTTCACTCCCCTCGTCTTTAAAACAGCCTGAAGCTCCCTCTATATTCATAACTCTATGATTGCAAATGATGATCTCGATTTTAAAGTTTAAAAACTCACGTTTATTGATTTACAATGGCATGCAACTTTAAATGAAAGAAAAAACTCAAAAGTTTTAGCGGTTGGAAACTGTGATGTTTAGTAACGCATTCCGCCGCTAGGGCAACAGTAAATCAAGATGGCCGAAAACAAAGACAGGAGAGTGTTTTGTGTTCTCGAATTTTGATTTCCTCTTGCAGATACTACCACTTTCTTTGAATTGTCTATACCACTTCCGTATTGCGTGCTCGCTTTGTGGATCTAGCGAACTTCGAACTTCATCCTAAAACTTCGTTGAACACTAACTACAGACTGCTTCAAGTATTATAGAAATGGTGAAGTTCGAGAACACAAGATGCTATCCTGTTTTCGTTTTCGGCCATCTTGATTTATTGTCGCCCTAGCGGCGAAATGCGTAACTAAGCATCACAGCTGCCAGACTTTTTTTTTTTTGTAGTTTTTCTTTAATTTAAAGTAAGTTGCATGTCATTGTAAATTAATAAACGCGAGTTATTAAACTTTGATATCGGGAAGATCATTTACAATAGTCCTGTGTTTTAGAGGGTTATGTTGTTTAGTTTGTGCTATTACAGAAAATATTATTTAAGCCAACATAAACTTTTTTCTTTTTTAAGTATGTTTTGATTCGTCCTTTGAAATTCCACAGAGAGCTATTGCTACGCTACCTTTCAGACTTACAAATGTTTTGAAACAAGCATTAATTCTGTTCAAAATCAATGCAAATAGTATCCATCATTATAGAGGTACTAACCAGGAAATAGACTGTCCTGTTACTAAGTAATGCTGTTAGGCTAGTTTTTCATGCAAGCGTGCGTTGCTTACGATTTGGGTGAGTAGTCAATTGAAGCGAGCCTAACTGCCAATATTACTATTTATTTAGCCTTAGAGCTGATTTTCATGAAAGCTTGCGTTACTTGCGATTTGGGTGAATAGTCAATTGAAACATATGTTGCATTTACCTTACACTAAAACACGTACAATTGGCTACTCAGCCAAATCGCAAGCAACGCAAACTTTCATGAAAATTAGCCCATACTCGAGAAAGCGTCGCAGAACGGAAAAAGGTGGGAAAACGAGTAGAGAACATCGTTATTCGACAGAAGAAAATCATTCCCCGCAATCGAACAGCGCCATCTTACAACGTAAAAGTAATCGATTTTCAAAAAGCGTATAATTAGTATTAAACACACACACGGCAATGTACTAGCAGCAGTTATGCTGCGGTCAGAGTTTCTATAGGTATTTTTCTTTTTCTTTTTGTATATCTTGAATACGTGTTCCAAAGTTTATTTCGCTTGGCAATTGAATGTATACAGAAATCATGCGCAGTGCAAAAATCCAATAGCAAATTAATCATATGAATACAACACGGAGAGAGAAAACAAAAAAATGACACGCAGGGCAAACTTCAATCAATGACCTTGGGATTATTGACACAACCAAACTTATCGATTGCTTTTTCTTACATGATTCTTTATAACATGGAAGACAAGACTGAAATTGCTTAAGAAACGTGTTTCTTTGCCACTTCACACAGAAAAGCGGTACTAGAGGGGTGGGTGGGTATTTTTTTATTAAGGCTAAGGGTTGCTTTACTTACAAGCGTCCGTTACTTGCAATTTGGGTGATTAGTTAATTGAAACACATGTTTTATTGCATGTTCTTTGTGCAACACGTGTTTCAATTGGATACTCAGCCAGATCGCAAGCAACGCACGCTAGAAAAGCAGCCTTACACTTACGAAGGGAGTCCGTTGAAAAGCGCGAGCCGAAAGCAGACATTTTTAGGCCCATTTCAAAGAGGTCCTAACACTATACAACATACGTAAATATTAGCTGCTGAATCAGCAAAAGTATCTGAGAAGTTTAACTTTTCTTTTAAAATCAATTTTGAAGTTTGTTGCCGCTTCGAACACAGAGAGCGAATTCAACAACCAAACTTGGCATATCAATTTCTGACAATATAACAAGAAAAAAATGTCTATCATTTTTCGAATTCCGCTTCATTTTCAAGATACAGGGATTTCAATTTGGAGCCCAATATCATTTCATAATGATAAATAGAAAGAATATTTGTAAGTAAAGCAAAAAAAAAAAAAAAGCATGCAAGTAAAATGTAGTTTTGGGGAGTTCATTTGCATCGATTGGGTAGATATTAGAAGTTAAAATGTGATGTCATAAGGTTGTCAGTGTTGCCAACTTGGTATAAAGTTGTATTTTTTCAAATAGCACTATGTCCGTTTATTGCCTATCAGGTATTCTCTAATGATGATAAACATCACATATGAAGCACAAACGCAGTGTTGCAAACTGTTAATATCATACCAGGTTAAATATTGAAAATTGATATTTTTAATAATTTCACCTTTTACATTATTTACAGGTTGCAACATTGTTTCTGTGCTTCACATATGATGTTTATCATCACTAAAGAGTCCCAGATAGCCAATAAACGAACGGAGTGCTATTAAAAAAAAAACAATACATTATACCAAATTGGCAACCTTGACAACCCGATGACATAATCACATTTTAACTTCTAATATCTACCCAATTGATAGATACTACAAATCAACTCCCAAAAATTACATTACTTTTATACATCTTTTTTGCCTTATTTGGAAATATTGCTTCTATTTACCATCGTAAAATTATATTCATCGACCTCCATTAATACGATATTGGACTGACTGCAGCCATTGAAAATTTCATGAATATGTGAAGCTAGGGAGCGGAGAGGAAACTTAATCTCGTTTGTCCACTTCCAGTCTAAACCAATATGGACCAAATTTTCGATTCCAACTCAGTTCTTTACGCTTGATATCGCTGTGTGACCCATTTTTGTATTCATGTCTTAATTCTTGCAAAAAAACGTAAATATTATTTGCAATATTTTCTATTGTATGCAGAGTGCGGTATACTCTTACATGAATAACTCAGGAATTAAGATTTGAATAAAAAAAACCGACCACACAGCGATATCAAGCGTATAAAACTGAGTTAGAGCTGAAAATTTGGTCCACATTGGATTAGACTGGAAGTGGGCAAACGAATTTAAATATTTGCTCTGGCGTTTATCTTTCAACACTAAGTACTAGTTACTCCAGTATAGTTTACGTAGAGCTCGATGATTATATTTGACTCCCAAATTTAAATCCCTGTATCTCGAAAATGAAGCGGAATTCGAGACGTGATAAAGACGCATTTGTTTCTTGTTATTGTGTCAGGAATTTATGAGCGGAGTTTCGCTGTTGAATTCGGTTTCTGTGTTCGAAGCGACTACAAAATTTATAATTTTTTTAATGAACTTAAAATTCTCAGTTACTTCTGTAATTCAACAGGTAATATTTACGTATGCTATATTGCGTTAGAATCTCTTTCAGATGGGCCTAAACTTTTCTGCTTTCGGCGCGCACTTCTTGCTAAACCGCTGTTTCATGTATGCGATAGCCGCATGCGATGACTAGAGAATAGAATTATTTAAACACATGTTTCGATTGACTATGCAGCCAAATGACAAGTGAAGCACGCGGCTAACACATACATGAAAAAACGGCCGTATTTTTTAAAAAAGCATGTGTTCTGCTTCAAATCTGCTGATTTTCACAATTTTTTTTAAGGAAAAGTGGTATTGATGATATATACTAATGACTTGATTTGGAAGCACATTCTTAAATTACACTATCTAAAATAATCGGAATTGCAACATTGTTGAAGCCTTAGGCAGGATTTTCATGTACGCGATAGGCCTGTGCTTTGTGTTCGATTTCTATGAGCAGGCAATAGAAATACTAAAACACGTGGGTCAATTGGTTATTCGTCCAAATCACAAGCGAAGCAAGAAAAGGAAAAGTGATGAAAATCAATGAACGTGCGAAAATGTTTCTGTGTCCAGTCACGAATACATTGTTCGTGACGGGCCCACACAATAAAGGGACAACACATGTCAGCCGATGAGTTTTTATCTTTTTTGTTCTTCTGAATCTTTTATTTCTGTGGGAAACACGTGGTCTTCATTCATAAGTTAAAAGAATTAGCACGCTTGCTACTATCACACAGATTTCGATTTATAAACAATGGCCGAAATGTTTGCTTATATCTCGAAAATTTTGATTCATAAACAGTGACCGCAGGGCAAGATTTATAGAATCAACAGGTTGCCTCAAACGTAATGTCACTGAAATTCCCAAGGATGTTATAACTATAGAGGATATGAGGCTTTCTGAATCCGAACGTAGCGTTACATTGACACCTTGTGTGCCCAGTCAGAATTTAAGAGTGGTAAAGACTGAATGTGAAAGTGATCGATCATCTTGTAAAAGTTTTACTCTTTCTTTTTTTTTTATTTACGTGATTACTAGTATATCTTTGACCAAATTAGCATATATACTATTTAAATTACGTGTAAACAGCACTCTCCTAAATTTTGTAGTGGTGTAACTAACGTTTTTGCCAGGTTATTATCGATTTGCAACCGTAAAGATTTTAAACTTGGGGTATATGCGCGAAAATTTCTTGGTGACACAATAAATTAGGCGGTCTGGCCTGTATGGGGAATTATTATAGTCGTTTCAAATTCAATTCTGGTGTGGTGTATGCGTCCTGTATCTTTAAGTTTTTATGTATGTTTTTCTCCTTTAATAGGGTAGCGTCAGCTTGGATAGCTTCGGACACTAAGAATTTATGTTTTACTGCCATTTTTAGTGATATGTCAGGTTAAGTTTAAGATCTCTTATACTTTAAAATTTTCTTAATAGTAGTTCTGAATCCTTGTGTTATATCCATCGATCTCTACGAATCGATACTAGAGTGACTATGTAGTGTCGAAAGATAGACGCCAAAACAAATATTTAAACTCGATTGTCCACTTCCAGTCTAAACCAATATGGACCAAATTTTCAGTTCTAACTCAGTTTTATACGCTTCTTATCGTTGGGTGGGCCGTTTTTTGATTTAAGCCTTAATTCCCGCGTTATTTATATAGTAGTACACAGTACTCTGCATATAATAGAAAATACTGCAAGTAATATTTACGTTTTTTGCATGAATTAAGACATAAATTAAAAAAACAGGCCACACAGCGATATCAAGCGTAAAAAACTGACAAAAATTTGGTCCATATTGGTTTAGACTGAAGTGGACAAACGAAATTAAGTGCCCTCTCCGCTCTCTGGCTTCATGTTTCATGAAATTTTCAATGGCCGCAGTCAGTCCAGTATCGCTTTTAGATAGAGGTCATTGGTTATATCCCATCCCAAAATTACCCCAGAAAATGGGGTAACTATGGGCAAAATATTTTCTGAGCTCATGTCTGAAGTATTGCCTTGTAGAGGTAATATTGAACACACAAAAATTAAAATCAAATCGTCTTCTCTTATTGGATGGATAACGCATGAAAATAGGTTAATATATAACAGAATTATACATTTTGGACGAGTCATTTCGATCACATTGAATGGCCAAATATGTAGAGGCCCTGTATACCGAGTATTGGCTTCTCATTCTTTCTTATGGGAAGAGAAAGCTATTAATGAGAAATGTGCATGTCAGATGAAACCTCCAAAATAGCTATCATTGTTCGAAAGGATAGCTGTTTTGCAGCGAATTGACAATCGTAAAATGTTTGAAAATGTCCCAGATGTGTTGTGCTGTAAATTGTAGTCACACAACGAAAACGTGAGTTTCGAAACGGTTACAGAACTCGATATAGAGGGACTCTAATGGGGTCACACAATATGGCTGCCGCTGAACCGTAAATTTGGCTTTATGTGACGATTTACAAGTTCTCTTTATTCACTTCTATACTCTAAGCATTAGCTACTAACTTTAAAGTACATTGGACATTTTCGGTAGTATTTTTTTATTTCAATAAAAAAAATTCTGTTAAAGTAGTCTACTGAAAATATTTTCTTTTCTTTCTGTGATGCATTTATCAAAAGTAATAAAGCCTTGCTTCGAAACAGTCTCAGTCGTACGCTTATTCGGGCGCCGCCATGTTATGACGTAATCAATCTGCCGACTGTTTGTTATTAACATACAGATGGTATTCGATTTGTTAGTATTGTTAACAAGAGATAGCAAAAATGGATCGAAAGAAATAGTATAAGTGGTGAATTTCATTTCTATATGCCTTATCACGTCATTTAGTTCGTTTTATTCATTTAAAATTGATTTTTACTTTTAATATTTTTTTAAGATATTGATATATCTTAAATCATAAGGTATCTTCTAATAATGCTCTTTAGAATACTTGTATTTAAAAAGAATTACCTATATGTTTTTGTAAAAAAAAGGTGGACTTTTTACGTCCGACAATCGTATACATTTTTAATGAATGCTAGTGAAGCATTTTTCAAGAATTTAAAAGTATATGAATTGATAGTACTCATTACTGGCATCTGCTAACAATTTAATGTACTACTTGTAGGCCGTGAATATATTGAACTGTTTTAATATGTCATTGTAAATAATAATAATAATAATAAAAGCAAAAAAATGTAAATTGAAACTATTACATTGAAGTTACTCTTGAGTTTCATGAAGTAAAATAAAACAGGACTTTAGGTGAAAGTATTAAAAAGTTGAAAGTTGCGTGCGCTAACCAATTGCGCCAAATTGTCAAGACATCTAAAGTGTCACAAACTACCGATAAGAAGAGCACTGCAAGTTAAGACTGACCCTCCTGTCATTGTTTCGAGCAATTTCTGTTATTAAAAACATGTTTTGGTGTTTTATCTTATTGCAATGTGTTCTTCTGATTTGTACATTATTTATTTTGTTAAGTGATGATGTGAATGTTTTTTCTTTTTCTTTTTTTTTCGTCTTTAAACTTCTGAATAAGGAACGAAACATAGGGAGAAGCATATAGCTACGGAAATTGTACGGATTGATTACGTCAAACCAATCAGAGAATGATTTTCGTTGTATGACGTAGGAGATTGAATTCTCAGTATTTCATGCTATATATCTACGTAACGGAAAACCGTAGCGCTGAAATTTCAAAAACGTTATACATTAATCTGATGTACACAAACAAGTTATGAAATATATAAGGACGTTGAAAATGGAAATGTCCACTGTATTAAAAATAAATAGTCCCTGACAGAGAAGTTGCTGTATTTAAAAAATGTACATATCTTCAAATGTCAAATAAGAGGTTTACATATTTTTTTATTTTTCAAAAAAATGCTCTGCTGAAATCGGAAGAACGTGATAAATATTTTTTTTAAAAGTACCTTTATCTTGGTCAAATTTTACAAACATTTTGCGTTCGCTGTACCTGATAAATATCTGTTCTATTAAAACAATACGGATCAATCTAGGTTTTGGTTTACTTTTTAAATATAATTTCTAGACCGTGCCGTAGTTATACAAATATATTATAAGAAAGGTAAACTCGAAAGCGAGCAACTGCTGCACACGTAGGTGGGCTGCAGGCATAAATACCCATTCTGAAGGGTGTCAGTACATTACGCGAGTGTAAAGAAAGAAAAAAGAAAGAAGAGAGAGAGAGAGAGAGAGAGAGAGAGAACCATGACGATAAAAACATTCCACGTTTGATTTATTATTTCCTGCAGCGGAAATTCTAAATGTGCGGAGGCAGATGAAAGAAAGGCATGAGTAAACCAGGAAATTGAAATTTTGTTCTTGTCTTTGTTAATGGTTTCTTTCGTTTTATTTTTGCTTTATCTCGTTTCCAGTGATATGATTGCGATTCTGACTTTCACTTAACCTTGGTAGTAAGTATGGAATTATCACGATAATTTAAAAAAAAGCTTTGATATTTATCAGTGCAAAATATATGATATTATTGTCTGTTCCATTGAACTATACCTAGCGATATTGGAGTACTCCATTAATATGTATAGTTAAATGCAAAAGGTAACATTTAACTTCGTTTATCCATAAGCTACACTCTAAGGGCTAATTTTCAAGGAAGCTTGCATTGCGTGCTTTGCTTTGCGATTTGGGAGAGTAGCCAATTGAAACATGTATTTTATTGCGTGTTCTACGTCCTACGTAATAAAACACGTGCTTCAATTGGCTACCCACCCAAATCGCACTCAAAACAAGAAACGCAAGCGGGTTTGAAAATGAGCCCTAAAGGCTGTTTTCATGAAAGCTTGCGTTGCTTGCGATTTGAGTGTATAGCCAATTGAAACACGTGTTACACTTACCTTACAATAAAACACGCAATAAAATAGACGTTTCAATTGGCTACTAACCCAAATCGCAAGCAACGCAAGCTTTCATGAAAATCAGCCCTAAGGATCACTTGGTTATAGAACCTGGTAACATTGATCGGAATGCGCTTGCGCAGTAGGTTGAATTGGTTCATTTGCAATCACTTTCACTTGTATGTTCTTTACTGTTGCAATGAGTAACGGCTAGGGCGTGAAACTTGATGACCTAAAAACTCCCTAAATATGACCTACATAGTTACTTTTTGATGTAAAGAAATGACCCAAATTAAAAAAAAAAAGACCTATAAAATTCTTTTCAATTATGTTATCATGTGAATAAAAAATTAATAGTACAGTAAAATTAGCGTTTGAGGTATACATTTAAAATAAAAAGACGAAACCTACTGGAATATGTTCTACATGTTGCTCTTATTAACCCATAGAAAATCACAAAAAGTCAAGTTGCGGGTTTGACGCCATTTTTGAAAAATAATCCACCATCTTGGATTTCCTATCTGCACCTAGTTTATAAGGCATAACTCCTAAACCAAAGAACGTAGAAGGCTCGTTCTGTTTATATTCCATTTCTAATATTACGGGCAATATAAAAATTATTATAACTTTTTCTCCACGAGTAACCATTTTCGCATAATTTTCGAATAAAATAAAAAAATGTGATCCGTGTTGATAATATTTTTTTCTTACCTTGTACGTACATGTCAGCAGAGCCAAAATATGAGAACAACGTTCGAATAAAAGTTCTAGGAAATTATATAAGCGAAAAAGTGATGTACATATGGCCACAACGTATAATGTTATAGCTGTAAAATGGAGTTGCAAACTTCATGACATACGAAAATGATTACTCTGTTTCAATAGAAAATAGTCCAGGAAAAATACGATTTACGATTAAAATGAATGCCATTAAATTATTTTTCACTAGTCTATGCAGAAAGATGTGCTGAATAACATTCCAAAAGTTTACACCGTTTAGAGCCCAAGAATAGGTCGCCATTTTAAAAAAATATGTTGCCAAAAAGGTTCTTTTCTCGCATTCATCTCATAAACGGTGGCCCGTATATAAATTTTGCATGAGTACAAAATGAAAGATCGTAAAATTTTCTTTCTTGGTCACTACGCCAGTAGCACATGAACGTTGGCCGTTCATGGGACTCATATCGCCCCATATCGTTAATACGGGGGGTGGAGAGTGGTTCGCTTGAAACCCACGTCGATCATCCGGGATCGACATCGATTATCGGTATCACTAATTTACTTATTTTCTAAAACTATAGTAAGTATTGTGCAAAGAATAAATCGATTTTCTACAAAACTTTTTGTTCATAGTGAATAAGTTAAAATGAAAAAAATAGAGCACTCGTCATGGAACCTTGTCGTTAACCGATATCTATATTGATCAATGTCGGTCCATATGGGCAAACCGATGTTTATTCTAGCAACGCTATATCCCTCTGGTGATAAAATATAAAACTTCATGTTGTAGTCAACACGCGGCCAGCTTTGTTTGGTTACAAAGGAGTTGTTCGAAGCATGTTAAAGTACAGAAATAGCCTGCTCTTCCATGGAAAGGACACAGACAAGTAAAGTTTTAAAGTTAATTGTGTTTTTCCCAAGCAGTCTTTCATCATTGTAAGTACATAGACAAACCAACCAGATTTATAGTAATTTTTATTATGTTGGTTATCATACACCGCCAGACCTGGGGGATATCTTACACTTTCGTTTCGTTTGTAAGCGTATTTTCTCGAGGCCATGCGGTTGTTAAGAGAGGTTCTCTTTAGTAGAAGGATAAGTTAAATTTATATGTATTTACTTTTGTTTTACATCATTTCCTTCAATTGAAGCTGTTTCATTGTAATCATGGCTATTGTACTCTTTAAGTTCTTGGCAAAAACATGTAAAAAAAAGTTAAAAGCTGAAGAGACGTGGAATGACTACATTTGAGCGGAACTACAGATGTTAACATGAACGCAATATTGAAAATAACATGACTTTACAAACTAGCAGTGGTCGACAAATTTTAGTCCATTAGCACAGCGAAGTGATGTAACTTTACCTACAGAAAAATAGTATTCTTTACATAAGCAGTATTTTTACAATTTCTAACCTGTTTTACTATTTCTTGTTGGGTTGTCTATGTTGGTGGTCATATTTAAAGATTTGAAAAAAACACTGGCGTAACAGGCCTATAGGCCCTGAGCCTGCCCCAACGCAATCTGTCCGTGTTTGGTGGAACTACGTCCACCTGAGTGACGGATGTGTGGTCAGCACTGCGCGTACCTAACCACGAACAGGTGTATCAGGGGCTTACCAGACCGAATATAAAGATTGGGATTCCTTATAAAAAATAGCAAAAGAAAACAAAATTACATTATGTTCATAATGTCAATGACCGATATTTGGTGATGTCGATATCCAATATTGAATAATGTCGATGATCGATGTCGAACGATGACGATGCCTCATGTCGATCTAAATCGTTGACTGATATTGGCCAAGACGTTTGCCATCCAATATGGGGCCCATGTCGTTGAGCGATATCGATCGATGTCGTAAAATCCAATATGCCCATATCGGTCGACGTGGATGTGCTACTTGGGTATTATAATTTCTCACCCAGAACAACAGGTTACAAAGTTGTCACAGGTTTGATGTTCTCAATTTCAACAGGAAAACGTATTAAAAACATACGTTTTAAGTTTCAAAGTGAGTCAAAAGTCTGGAAACACTGATCTTTTTTTCTTTTTAATTTTTTTTTTCTTGGGACCCTAACTCTTTGTCTTCTTGACACAACTTTGTTTCGAGTACCTGAGGGGTACAACGAATCGAAAAACGGATTCTCCACAAAGTTGGGAGAGACCATCCCCCGTTTCGTCTCCCCGCCTCGACCCTTGCTCGGTATCGAGGCACGGAGTCGATAGGACCTATTTGCTCAAAGTTAATATTGTTGGGAGGACTATAGGGGATATTTTTAATAGCCCAGTTCCCGGCGTACAAACCTGGGCCCTATTTCCGCGATTGGGGGGAATTAATTTTCTTTTCTTTTCATATACATTGTTTACATTAAAGAGACTTGATTAAGTATTACAACATAGTTTATTTTTTTTCTTATTTATTTATGTATTTATTATTATTATTATTTTCTCAGTTCATTAATTAATTGGAGTCTATAAATATGCTTATTTACCTGTAGCTTCTCTTTTATTTCAATTTCCATTCACATTCAATCATTCCCATTATTATTCTTTTCATTACTTATTCTTTATTAATTGTTCATTCTTAGTTTGTTTATCTATCTACCTATAGAGTTGTTATGACTTATACAAAATCCTCCAATGTATTTCTATTCTCAATACTACTATATGATACTATCTCTATTCCCGACATTAGCTTACTATCCCTAAAAATCCCAAACTAATAGCAAACATCCCCTCCAAAACATATTATTATTATTTCCTTATAATCTACTAATTTTGATTTACAAGACACATTGACAATCACATACAATTACAACACATTCATTCATACATCTTCAGGCGATGATGTTGATTGGTAAAGTTGATTCAGGCCCCTGGGCAGCGGGACCTCTCCTCCAGATCTGTCGATCGGGGCTGATTCCAAGAGCTCCTCCTCTTCTCCTCTCCATATCGTTGCTCCAAACAGCACTTAGCACTATTCCACACACTATTTCACTAATTTTCTTCACACACACTTTCACTTAGAACGCTATTTTCTGTCTCTCTGCATCAGAGCTTCGGTGCTGTCCTGACTGTCAGTCGGCAGCAGCTCGGGTTCTTTTAATATTATTTAATTAATTCCTCATTTATTCGCATATTTATACTTATTACGTCCATCTTTCTAAGGGAAGCAATGGCCATAACCGTGGAATTGATGGAAAATCCACCAAGCTCGCATGAACCATACTTTCTCTTCCCTTTCAATTATTCTAGGCCTGTTTTTACAATCACGCATATAAGACACGCCCAGGATTCAAGACGCACGAACACGACACGAGCGAACAGCATGGTTTCACGATCACGCATTATTTACAGTATGTACAGTTGCTTGAGTAGTTCCAGTTTATGTAATTTAAGTTGTAATTCCTATTTACAAATCTTTTTTACACATGAGTGAGATTTTCGCCGCAAGTAGATCCAGGGAGCTCCGTAAGTCTTCGTTGTTTATCATATTCCGAATTGTATGCTCTTGAAAATCTCTTCTTAAGTTAATAAGCTGTTGCAATTCTGTTCCCTGATCGTTTATTTGATTGTTGGGGCACTCAAGAACTACTAGCTCCGGTGTTGATTCTTGACCACACTCGCATACCGAGGAGTCCACCAAGCCAAGTTCAAATAACTTTGCCCTATAAGGCCCGTGGCCACTTAGAAATTGTATCAGTCCCCCACTTGGGTTCCATTCCTTCCAGTACAGTCTAATTTATACATTATCAATTATTCTAAACAATCTTCTAGACTTGCTACTCTGTTCCCAACGACTTTGCCATTTCCTTACTATAATTTCTTCTATGTCTGCTCTACAATTTGGCATTGTTCCCAAGATTTCTGAAACTCTAATTAAGTTTCCTTTTTTAAACCAATACATTGATGCTGATTATATGACTTCCAGCTGGAGGGGCATTATTGCCAGCATAATATTCAGAGCTATACGGGGTGTAGTCCGATAAGCGCCTGATGTCCTCAGTAACACAGATCTCTGCCCGCTATCCAATTTTTTAGCCAACTTTTTATTTTCCGTTAGCCTGTGTGCCCAAACACTTGCACCATAAGTGCCTATTGCATTAATAATCTGTCCATGGTGTAACTTTATATATTTCAGCGGTAGTCCATACCTCGTTCTTGCTAATGTTGCAATTTTATTGCCAATTTTAACTATTTTGTTCTGTATTGTTTCTACATGTTCAATAAAATTTACGTACTCATCTAGGATTACGGTACTCCTAGATATCGAAATGATTTGGCTCGTTTTAAATTTAGATTATTATACTTAATGATCAAGTTTCTTTCTAAAAACTACACTACACTCTGGTAAGTCGAAAATGGCTACAGGGATTGAGACCAAATGTTGGATATCGGTGATGGAAGGGCGGGTTCTATGGCGGTCATCTTGAAAACGGCCATCTTGGTTTTATGTAGATAAAAATTCAATAGAAAGGGCATCATGTGACATATCGTTTTAGGCTAGCTCATTCCCATAAATTCACATCTGAAGTAGTTTTTCACCCACGTGTATTTGTTTAGGACACAGGGACTCTGAGATCAGGTCGGGTGAGATTTTATGCAGAGGATAAACAGAAACTCATTTCAGGTACCTAAAATGCTTGGAAAATAATGGTGACTGCATAGAAAAACGAACGGTTATGTGTTTGTTTATTAGCACTAGTACATGTTTGGTACGACCAGTACCGTATTCCCAAATTTTTCACGTTAAGTTTATGAATCTTTAAGTGGAGAGTGGAGACCATGTTTCGATTAACTTTTGATTCATGTTTCCACTAAATATAGAGATGAAATAATTTAGTTTCTACAATAACAAAAGAAAAACGCAAAATGCTTTGATTATATCCCAGCGAGGCAATAGCAATAACAATACAATTATTTGCATAATTTGTTGCATTGAGGGGAAGAGAAACAAGAAGATATTGAGACTTTTGCGGAACTACCAAGCATCTACTTAGATCAGTTGGCAATCAATTACAATTTTCTCAGCCCGTTAGAATTCTATATAGTATGATAGGAGTTACTCCATACAGCGAAAACACTTCTACCTTGCTTTCGAATACAAAAGTCAGATCTCATATTACTCAAGACCTCAACAAAGAGACCAGCGCTCTGATCAAATTAACTATACACTATGTGCGCTTTTCTGCATAATTATCATAGTAGTCCGAAAATAACGACAAAATACTGACACGTGTCATGTTGTTAATATACTCTCTTCGTCTTTTCAACATTTTATTGCCGTGCACGGGAAAACCTAAAAGTATTCAATCGTAATAATCTCACCAGGGTAATTGCCAAATGAAATAAATGAGACGAAAGTAGATGGCTTACGTATCATAGCAGAAGTTACATGTTAATGTTTCAGGTTAATCAGATGGTATATGGTGTATACCTCCGTCCCCAGTAGCACACATATACGTTGGAAATACGTGGATTAAACGTTAGTACCGAAACGTAATTTTAACGTTGTAAATGTACCGAATTATATGCCTGTTTAACGATTTACTCGACGTTGAATAATGGTTGAGAAGAAACAGGTTGAAATGAAGATGAGGACGATGAAGAAACGGATTCAGTTGGCGAAAACAGAACATGGATGTTATTAATATATACATTTAGCTGCATTTTGTCCGTTGTTTTCATCATTGTATTTTAATTTTCGAAGAGTAAATTATCCAACCGTCTACTGTGGGATTCGTAGCTGGGATTTTTCACACTCGTCGTTGGTCACTCGATAACAGAGAGAATGAGATTAACTCCCTTCTCTCTGCTCGATACGTTTACCAGTTATCCACGAAGCCGCCTTCAGAGTCATTACCCTTTATGTTACGAAGACGTTACGCCAATTTGTGGTAAAAAACAGTCTTGAATGCAGTCACCACAAATTCAGACGTGTCATTTCACCATCATGTAAGAATAAGAATACTTTCCTTCTATCTTTGTTATGTGCATTTTCCTTCTTTAACACTTTGTCCACCACTGCACTATTAAATTTGTATTTCTCAAGTGTAATATGTCGCCTTACAAAATCGCATATAAAGCAATGTTCGTTGAAATATAGTTGAAAATTCAATGTTTTCAACACGCCAAAAACACTTCACAATAACGTCCTATCAGTGAGATCAAATTTTCGTTTAAATATAGATTGAAATTCAACGAGTTTTCAACATGCAAAAGAGAACACGAAATAATAGTTAATGACATTCAATTTGCTTTTAATTACAAATTTTATTCCATTAAATTTGAAAGAATCCCATGAAACAAAATCTAAATCATACTTGAAAATAACAGTTGATTCAACGTCGAACTAACATCTTGTCAACAATATGAAGTCTTTGTTGTTGAAATATGATTTAAAATTAAACGTACTTTTTTGAACCGATAACAGTTCTGGGTACGACCGTACATCTGAGAACACGGCACATGCTGTTAAGAGAATCATGAATAAAGGAAAGCTTCCATATTTCGCTGGAGATATTTTGTTTTTCAACAAATGTTTTTTCCATGATATTTCATTATTTTGTGCAGATATAACCTGTCAACTCGTTTCGTTTCCAGTTAGTTTAGTTTCTGTCTTCATGTTATTTCCGTTTGTTGAAAAGGGAAGAAGAAAAAGAGATTAAGAAAGAAATCTTTCTTGATTCAGAGTCACGGAACTCCAGAATCACCAAATGCTCAGGAGAGCATGAATCCTCAAAGGCTAGAAAATGTAGCGTAAAAGCCCTTCCGAGTATTCCCATGTGGCGCAGACAAGACAAGACAAGCGTCTTATTTAACTTTGTCTCTTGATCCCTACTAGCTTTTGGAATGACAGTTTCGTATCGTCTAAGAGGGTGAAAAAATACTGCAATTCATTAAGTGAACGACGACGTTAAAATTTTTACTTGTTGTACGAAAATTGAATGAATATTTCACAATGAAACAAATGAGACGAGAAGAAAACTAGGTGAGTTTAGTGTAGAAACTCTGAGTTTAAGAGAGAGAGAATGTTAGGGGAATCTGTGCTATCTAAATGTGACCAGCTGAAAGGAATTTCTTGTAGAAGTAAGCTTATTTATTATCGACTAGATGTTTCAGTTCATTTCCAACCACAAATCCTGCATATTTTACGTACACTATCCTAAAATCAACTTCCATCTGGCTGGTAAAAACGGAAGAACTATAGAGAAAATCTTATTACGGGGTGAAGTCAAAAAGTAAGGTTCCCGAATTTCTAATCATTATTCCAGATATGGAGCTGGTTCTTGGCTAAAAAGTTCATATCTTCACTGCTACGTGGCAGCAGTTGTTTCCAGATTAAGTTCAACGTGAATCCTTAATAATACACATTCAAAATGACTATTACGATGGGAGAGGTCATAATATGACGTTCGAGTAAGTGATTCGGGTTTTGTAAGCAAAAAGGACGGCTCCGTTTCAAATTCATCATGAACTTCAAACTGTTTATGGTCCAAATGCATGACGACAGTGCAGCGTGTACGGGAAAAGAATGACCCCCCCCCCAAAAAAAAAAAGACTAATATAATCTTTCACATGGTAGTCTGGATACAGTGAACGAACGTTTAGGGTACGGTAAAGTGTGCAGCAGGTGCGTTCCTCTACCACTGACAGAGGGGCACAACAAAAACCGAATGGGTATATCCATTAACAAATGATGACTAGAGATGGAACGTGGATGTGCAAGTACTGTCCTGAGACAAAACCATATTCCATGGTATGGAGACGTCCACAATCTCCCAATATCAGGATTCCACTGTCTATCGATAGGGCTTCAAGAAATGGATTTACCTTCTAGGCAAAGGTCTCAACATAGATATTTGTTGAAAAATAGAGTATGGATGTTTTTGTGTTGTACAAAAATATTTCAGTACAAATACGTAGTATACGTAAAGTATATAAGTTGGTAAATTTATTTATTGACTTTTCGTCGTATACACAGATGCCTACATTATTTATACACATAATCGCCACCAAAATTTAGACATCTGGCGTAAATTTACATCAGTTTTGCCGTCTCTCAAGGAAAAACGGTCGCTGCCGGGTTATGCAGTCTAGGCGACCTTGACCTAACCCAGTTCTTGACACAATTGAATTGAATTGAATTGAATTGAAAAATTCTTTATTTAAGCGGGCGAGGTTCAGCCTATGGCTGTTCTGCCACCTAACCCTTGTCCAAAGAATACATTGAGAA